>UESW01000050.1:0-142200 GCA_900491605.1 Calamus simplicifolius
CATTAACCCTGAAAGGAGACTTTAGCTTTTACTTAGTCGTAAATGCTCCCTCCGAATATGCAGGACCTCGTTAAAGATGATGCCGGTCATGTATTTGTGGAGAAATACATTGCAGATCTATCTTTTAGTAGTTTGGGTTGTATTTCGTCCACAGTATATGATAGGATCCGGAAACAACAAGGACTGTGAGGAATGGTTCTTCGATCGTAAGACCTCCACCACCTGCCTTATGTTTATACTTTTCTATACAATTTATGTATTATTTTAATGGAACATTCTGCAACTTCACAATTCCATGAAGTAGATTTTAGTTAAATAATCTTATATGATGCTAATTGCTAAAAACAACTCACATTCTCACATATGCATGTACTTTTATGCTTGAATTAGTAATGCATAAGAAATTAGTAATGATGCTCTGGTCTTTAATTTGAAAGAAATGAGAGCAAAAAATTCCTATTATTAGTCATGATCAATGGCTAAAAACATAATTTAATGTTTTGATGAAGGAGGCAACAATCTAATAACTTTGAATCTTTTAACAATTTCAAGAATTATAATTATACAAAAAGTGGTACAATTGCTCGAAAGATATCATGAGAGATATTATCAATGAATTATAGCCTATGCAAGGGAGAAGAAAGCGGAAATCATGTGAAAGATATTAGGAAGTGATGTAAAGCGATACATTTAGTATCTGTTGAAGGTTGTACAAAGAGAATGGGAAGACCCAAAATAACATGTATGGAATGAAAAAGGATCTGGAAAATGTGTTTAGAATCAGAGTTGGGCCTATCAAGGATGCTTGGAAAAAGTGGTTTCATAAAGCTAATCATGAATAATGAGGCTAGGCTTGATGGTCATGCCTTTCTGTCAATCTCAAATTGATCTTGTTAAAATATGTATTTTGTTGAGATGGATGTTTTGATTACTAAAATTTATATGGGGCTAATTCTGTATTATTTTGCAACTGAGACTTATTTTGGATCATATGGATATCTTGTTGGGCTAATTCTCTTTTCTCTCCTTTTTTTGGTTTCTCTCTCTTAGCTTGAAGAAGAATCCAAAGGCATGTTGTCTAATAGTGCTTTCTTAAAAATTTAATTCACCCTAAGTTTCAACTCTTCTATCCCTGGAAACACCAGCCGTGAAAAATCTGTTGCTAGTTGCCACTCTATCTAGGCTCTCCATTACATGCTAAAAGACCATTTTAAAAACCTGTCCATGTGGGTTCAAGTTAATTAGATCTTTCCCTAAAATATTTGTAGCATTTAGAAGTCTTGTTGCATCCTACATAAACTACAGCTCCAAAATTTGTGCTTTATTTTAGCAATCCAAGCATGAGTTCAATATTGGACACAACATCTAGGTTCAAAGTTACCATAGGTTGGGATCTTTGATTTGATAAAAAGAAATTTGGGAACAGTATTAGCTTGTATTTTTGGGCTTTCGAGATAACATTAAGTGATTCCACCAGATTCAAATGAAAGAAGAGAACTGTTCCCATCTCAAGGAAATGGAAAAGAAGTCTCATGAAACATAAGAGTTAATAAAAGAGAATAAGAAGTTTTGGTCAGAGAACTGTTCCCATCCAAAGTTTTGGTCAGAGATAAGGGTCTCTCTCAAGTTTTAAATTATTGATTTTGGTCTGTTTCAGATGAAACTGATGAAAAATATGCTGTTTAATTATTTGTTAGTAAGTTACTCTCTACCCGACATTGATTTGATACTGTTGTGTGAAACTACAGTAGCTAACTGCAAGTTTCGGTTTGGGCACCTATCATAAACTTTTCCATTCATTTTTGAAGCATCTACATTACGATGAATCATTTCTCACTGTGAAATAATTCTTTATTCTGCAGGAATTGTCCGAAATAGACCAGTTCCAATCCCTGGATCAGGAATGCAACTAACTAACATTTCACATGTGCGGGACTTATCCAGCATGCTGTCTCTTGCTGTTGAGAAACCCCTCGCAGCAAATGGCAAAATATTTAACTGTGTGTGTGATCGTGCTGTAACTTTGGATGGAATGGCCAGACTCTGCGCTAAAGCCGCAGGACGGGAACTCAAAATTGTACATTATGATCCAAAGGCTCTCGGAATTGAACCAAGGAAGGCATTTCCTATTCGTAGCATGGTAATTATCTTTCATGACTTTATGACACGATGAAATCCAACAAGATATTAGCCAAAAGTAATTTTTATTATGCTATGTGTGGCGCAGCACTTCTATGCAGAACCAAGAGCTGCAAAAGAGATATTGGGATGGACTAGCACTACTAACCTTCCAGAGGATTTGAAGGAACGTTTTGATGAGTATGTTAGTATTGGTAGAGATAAAAGCAGATGCAATTTGATATCGATGATAAGATACTGGAGTCTCTTAAAGTTATGGTCACTGTATAGTAACCTTATTAATGTGAAATGCCTTCAGAAGGTGCATGCTGCCTTGAGGCATTCTCAACTGTATCAGCATTTTGTCTCAACCAGTGTCTGCAATTGTTAATGTATGAGCTTTTGGTCTGAAAATAATATTTTGAGGCCTTTGCTTTTACATGCTTATCCTGAGGACCAGCCATTTGTTCATCAAGCTCATTATGTGGGTCTCTAATTGATCGTTGATGACGCTCGATCACCCCTCCTGGACGTCGGGAACGAAGGCTCTTCTTCTTCACCGGATCGCCTGCAAAGAAGTCCAAGACCGGAGAGGGTTCTCCGGTGGGACCCTCCGACGCCCAAGTTAGTGATAGAGGTCACAGCAGAGAAGGAGCTCGAGAGAGCTCTTGAGGGGGAGAGGTCTCAGAAGGATCAGGTAGTTTCTTTGAGAGTTAGGGCATCGAGTGTGTAAAATATGCGATATAATGCCTTACCTGATTCTCGACGTAGTTTACCCTTTATAGGAGTGACGCTGGCACGATCACGTGGGTCTGCGTCCCATCAGCCGGCGGGGCCGTTGGATTGTCGGATCTGGTGCTATCAGGCGGCGCATGTTGGCGCTACGGCGCGCGTCGGGCGCTGTCGGGCGGCGCGCGTCAGAGGAACGGATTCTTAAGCTGCTGGGGCTGATCTGGCGGGAACCGGGGGGTCTCGTCTTGTCGGGGCCGAGCTGGGTCGACCTGAGATGGCTGGGGCCTATCCCGCCGGCAAGGCAGTGCCGAGGTGAGACCGAATCGGCGGGACTGGAGATGCCGGGGCCGAGTCACGTTGGCCTGGGATGGCCTTGGCCGACTCGGCAGGACTGGAGACGCCGGGGCCGAGTTGGGCCGGTCTGGGATGGCCTTGGCCGACACGGCGGGACTGGAGACGCCGGGGTCGAGTCGGGCCGGCCTGGGATGGCCTTGGCCGACTCGGCGGGACTGGAGACGTGGGGGCCAAGTCGGGCCGGCCTGGGATGGCCTTGGCCGACTTGGCAGGACTGGAGACGCCGGGGCCGAGTCGGGCCGGCCTGGGATGGCCTTGGCCGACTCGGCGGGACTGGAGACGCCGGAGCCGAGTCGGGCCGGCCTGGGATGGCCTTGGCCAACTCGGCGGGACTGGAGAGGCCGTGGCCGGCTAGCAACGTGCCGGGGACGGTGAGATTGGAGAGGCCGTGGCCGGCTGGCAACGTGCGGGGCCGGCTAGATCGGAGAGGCCGTGGCCGGCTGGCAAAGTGCCGGGGACGGCTAGCTTAGAGATGCCGTAGCCGGCCAGGGATGTACCGGGGCCGGCTAGATTGGAGAGGCCATGACCGGCTGGCAACGTGCCGGGGACGGCTAGCTTAGAGACGCCGGGGCCGGCTAGGGATATGCCGGGGGCCGGCTAGCTTGGAGAGGCCGGCTAGCTTGGAGAGGCCGGCCTTGGCGGGTGTCACGCCCCAGACCTAAAAATTTGAGCTAGGGTGACAACCCGCCGCATGCCAGGCATGCAAGGCGTCTTGAACTTATCACATAAATCAATAAAGCAATTTCATATCCATGATTTATTACAAACCAGAATTATCAGTCTTGGGCTATCTGCCCTACACACAAATAAATCTGAACTAAATCAAAATAATAAAACTAAGTCTTCTTAATAAAACTCCTTCTATCTCAATTATCCATCTTCATTCCTGAGGCTCTGAAAAACATTATGAGAATTTTATGAGCTCACACTCAATAAGTAAGCCTAATATAATTTCAAAATTTCATTTATCAGGCTATCATTAGGTTCATGTCATCAGATCAATTAGTTTGAAACTTAATTCAATAACAATTACATTGTTTATACTGTCATTATTTTTCTTTATGTGTCCCATGGCCCTACAATACACATCATGTGTAGCCCTCTTAAATATCCCCTAAGAGGAAGGGTCCTAGTACCAGTATCTGTCATCTGTCATGTGATAATCTGTCATGTGATAATCTGTCAACCGCAAGCGACACATAAAGTTTTACTGTCATTATCATAATTACATATAGTAACAATATGATTTTGCAAAACATAATTACATTTAACTGTAATTTCATAGTTTACAAATTAAATAATTTATAAAATTATAATACTTGACTTACTTACCATAACACACGAATTTTACTTGATAACCCAGCTAATTGAACTCCTGGGAACCTACAGAATCATTTTTTATTATTAAATTTCTAAAATCTGAATTATAAAATAATTCTTAAACTCTACCCAAACCACTTCATGGGCTCAACTTTGGGCTTGAATATCTCTCAATGTATACACCCAATAGGGAAGTAAAATTATTCCCAGAAACTAGAATCAATCCTGATTTGGGCATATATTTATTTTGTCATTCTCGGCCCGATACAGGGCCCAAAATACTGCTCAAACTGGGCTCAGAGACGGCCCAACAAGGCCCAAAACTCGGACGGCCCAACGGCCCATTATTTTTTATCAACCCAGCTCCTTTGTTTCAAAAGAAACAGAGGAACTGAGAATTGCGCCGGCGGCCGAGGGCCGCCGCGGCCAAATTGAAGGCGTCCGGCCGCCGTTGGCCGGACCGTGGCCGGCCGCCACCGCGGCCAGCCTCCCCTACTCTCTCTCTCATCAATTTGGATTTAATCACATCTTCTCTCTATCTCATCGCGGCGGCTCGAACTCACGCCGACAACCTTGCCGGCCCAATCCAGGGCGGTCCGGCCTCCGGTGGCCGGGCTAGAGCTGGCCACCGCCATGGCCGGCCTCCCTCTCTTTCTCTCTCCCTAATTTCTCTCTTTTCTTCCACTGTCATCCGCGGCTTAAGGATTACGCTGGCGGCACGGCTGGCCACCATGGCCGGCCGGACCTCCACCGGACGCACGCCCGGTGCCGATGGAGGTCTCCGACCAAGGCCCAGGCCCGGCGAGGCGGCGAGCACACCGCCGGGCCCGAACCAAGAGTCGGACCGTCGGTCGATTGCTCACCGATCGCGTCTCCCTCCATCCTCCGCTCTCTCTCTCTCTCATTGTTCTCCGGCACCCCACCGGATGCCGCCCCTGGTGCCGGTGGGGTTGTCGGCCGGAGCTCAGGCCGGCGAGGTGGCGGCACGCCGCCGGGCCTGAACCATTACCGGCGCACAGGGAAGGGGAGGGAGCTGGGTTCTGTAACCCGGCTCCTCCCTCTTCTCCGTATTTTTTTTTTTTTTAACTTTCTCTCTCAATCCTTCTCTCTCTCATGCATGGACAGGAGACTTACCAGAGGCAGGCGCGCTGGGGAAGAAACGTCCGTACGAGGAGATGATGAGAAGGGGGCGTCCACGTATGGTGGAAGGAGGGTTCTACATTATCTTTTATAGGCATTGCAGAGTCCCCAAATCAAGGGACTCTGTAATTAGATATACTTGGAATTCAAATATCTAGAATCTATCATCTGATCTCGTGATAACTCTAAGATACTTGGAATTCAAATATCTGGAGTCTATCATCTGACCTCGTGATAACTCCCACGAGTAATTAAGATATACTTGGAATTCAAATATCTGGAGTCTATCATCTGACCTCGTGATAACTTACGAGCAATTAAGATATTGGAATTCAAATATCTGGAAGTCTATCATCTGACCTCGTGATAATCTCACGAGCAGTTGAAAATCTAGGGGATTACATTCTCCCCTCCTTATAAAAATTTCGGCCTCGAAATTGATAACTTTTATTAGAGAAAATTAAAGGTCCAAATTTCTGTCCCAAGGACTAACAATCAACTAAAGCTAACAGTTTTCAATCATTAACTATTTTAAGATACAAATAGTGTGGATACTTTTCTTTCATTTCTTCTTCCAGTTCCCAAGTAGCCTCCCTTTCAGAATGATTATCCCATTGCACCTTGACATAAGGAATGGTACGCCGTCTTAGAACTTGATCTTTGCGGTCTACGATACGCAAAGGATGCTCCTCATATGATAAATCTTTCCTCAACTGTATAGGCTCATATGCTATGACATGGCTGGGGTCAGAGATATACTTCCTCAGCATAGATACATGAAAAACATTGTGTACCCCAGATAGAATCGGAGGCAGTGCCAGGCTGTAAGCAACCTCTCCAACTCTGCTCAAGATCTCAAAAGGTCCAATATAACAGGACTCATCTTTGGTTGGTGATACCTTAAGAAGACATGATCCCCAACCTGGAATTCCAATTCCCTTCTTCTGACATCAGCATAGCTCTTTTGCCTGCTCTGAGCTGTACGAAGATGCTCCCTGATCAAATGCACCTTATCTACTGTTTGCTGAATCAGCTCAGGGCCTAGCAACTTCCTTTCCCCCACGTCATCCCAACATATAGGAGATCTGCACCTCCTACCATACAGAGCTTCAAATGGAGCCATCTGGATACTGGCTTGGTAACTATTATTATATGCAAACTCCACCAAAGGTAAGTGGTTATCCCAAGCTCCACCAAGTCCATCACACAGGCTCGCAACATGTCCTCCAGAATCTGTATGGTCTCTCTGATTGTCCATCTGACTGGGGATGATAGGCTGTACTGAAGTTTAGTTTGGTTCCCATGGCCTTATGAAGGCTCTTCCAAAACTGGGACACAAACCTGGTATCTCTATCTGATACAATAGATACCGGAACACCATGGAGTCTCACAATCTGTTCAATATACAAGTTAGCCAATCTTTCACTAGAGACCCAACTCTGAAAGGTAGGAAATGAGCTGATTTTGTTAGTCTGTCCACAATGACCCAAACTGCATCGTTGCTCTTAGAAGTTTTGGGCAGACCAGTCACAAAGTCCATTGTAATCTTTTCCCATTTCCACTGTGGAATCATCGACTGAAGAGGTCCTGCAGGCCTTTGATGCTCGGCTTTCACTTGCTGACACACCAAACACTTGGCCACATACTGAGCAATCTCCCTCTTCATGCCTTTCCACCAAAAATTTTCCTTTAAGTCTCTGTACATCTTAGTGCCACCTGGATGCACAGTATAGGGAGAGTAGTGAGCCTCTTTCAAAATTTCAGCCTTTAGCTCTTCACTGTTTGGCACACAAAGTCTTCCTTCAAATTTCAGGGATCCATCTTCCATTATATAAAATTCATTATGACTCCTGATTGTACCACTTCTTTAATCCTTTGTAGCTCTGGATCTTCCATCTGGGAGGACTTGATTCTGTCAACTAAGGTCGGCTGGAGTACAAGTGCTGCAATAAGTCCATCAGACTGCTGTACTCTCAGACCAACCTCCCACTTCTCCAGATCTCTCAATACGTGAGGCTGGGAGGTAATCATAGCAGCTAACTCAGAAGAGGATTTTCTGCTCAAGGCATCAGCTACTACATTGGCCTTCCCAGGATGATACTGTAGATTCAGGTCATAATCCTTCAATAGTTCCAACCACCTCCTCTGCCTTAATTCAGCTCCTTCTGTGTGAAGATGTATTTTAAACTCTTATGATCTGTATACACATCACACGACACTCCATATAGATAATGCCGCCAAATCTTCAGAGCAAAAACCACAGCAGCCAATTCCAGGTCATGAGTAGGATAATTTTGCTCATAAGGTTTCAGTTGTCTGGAGGCATAAGCTATCACTCTTTCATTCTACATCAAAACACATCCCAATCCTTTTCAAGAGGCATCAGTGTATAAAGTAAAACCTTCAGATCCCGTTAGAAGAACAAGAATGGGAGCTGACACAGGCGCTGCTTTAACTCCTGGAAATTTTTCTCACACTCCACTGTCCAATCTTCACTCGCTTTTGAGTTAAGCGAGTTAGGGGTAAAGCAATGCGAGAAAAATTCTCTACAAATTTTCGGTAATACCCGGCTAATCCCAAGAAGCTTCTGACTTCTGCCACATTGGTAGGTCGGCTCCAGTTAGTGATAGCTTCAATCTTTTTCGGGTCCACAGATACACCATCTTTAGAGATTATATGACCCAAGAAAGATACTTGATCCAACCAAAATTCATACTTCTTCAGCTTGGTATAAAGCTTCTTCTCTTGCGGAATCTGTAGCACAATTCTCAGGTGGTCCTCATGCTCCTTATGGCTCTTGGAATATATTAGAATATCATCAATGAAAACCACCACAAACTGATCCAGATATGGTTTAAAAATTCTGTTCATTAAGTCCATGAATGTGCTGGGGCATTAGTTAACCCAAACGGCATCACCAAGAACTCATAGTGGCCATATCTGGTTCTAAATGCTGTCTTTGGTACATCCCCTTCTTTGACTTTAAGCTGATGGTACCCGGACCTAAGATCAATCTTTGAGAATATCCGGGCTCCTTGAAGTTGATCAAACAAGTCGTCAATCCTTGGCAGAGGATACTTATTTCGCACTGTTACTTTATTGATTCCCCAGTAATCAATGCAGAGTCGAAGACTACCATCCTTCTTCTTAACAAATAGGACTAGAGCACCCCAAGGAGAAGCACTGGGTCTAATAAATCCTCGATCTAGGAGCTCTTGTAGTTGATTCTTCAGTTCTTTTAGCTCAGCCGGGGCCATACGGTAAGGGGCCTTTGATATAGGCCCAGTTCTAGGAACTAGATCAATAGAGAACTCGACTTCCCGATCAGGAGGTAAATTAGTCAAATCCTGAGGGAAGACATCTGGGAATTCTCTAGCTATGGGAATATCCTCCAACTTGGTCTCTTCTTGCTGAAGGTCCTTGACTACAGCAAGAAATCCTTGACCACCACTCATCAAATACTTTCCAGCTTGCATTACTGATATGAACATTGAGGCTAGGTGTTTCTGACCATCAATAAAACTGAACTCAGGCTGAGCGGACTAAGCCTGCAGAATCTGGTGTTGCAAGTCCCGCATCAACTGCGCCATACCCGAGAGAACCTAAAGCATCTCGGTTTGGAGTTGCTGCTGATCAGTCCCAACTGAATTGGCAGGGGCAGCAGCTCCGGTGGCTTCTAGACCTCCCGGTTGGCAAGCATTACCAACCTGGGAACTCTCATCATTTTGTCGACTTCTAGTGCGACTTGCCATTCTTATTTCCTGATAAATTAGTTGTAATTAATATCACTGTAAGCATTAATTGTTAGGCTTTCAAAGCATAATTTCTGAGATTCCTTTAAATTTATAATTGTCTCTATGTCACTCTAGTGTTTTGCCTAAAGTGTCATCATGTATATGTCCCTAATGTCATAACCAGGCTCTGATACCACTAAAGCTGTCACGCCCCAGACCCAAAAATTTGAGCTAGGATGACAACCTGCCGCATGCCAGGCATGCAAGGCGTCTTGAACTTATCACATAAATCAATATAAAGCAAATTCCATATCCATGATTTATTACAAACCAGAATTATCAGTCTTGGGCTATCTGCCCTACACACAAACAAATCTGAACTAAATCAAAATAATAAAACTAAGTCTTCTTAATAGAAACTCCTTCTATCTCAATTATCCATCTTCATTCCTGAGGCTCTGAAAAACATTATGAGAATTTTATGAGCTCACACTCAATAAGTAAGCCTAATATAATTTCAAAATTTTATTTATCAGGCTATCATTAGGTTCATGTCATCAGATCAATTAGTTTGAACTTTAATTCAATAACAATTACATTGTTTATACTGTCATTATTTTTCTTTATGTGTCCCACGGCCCTACAATACACATCATGTGTAGCCCTCTTAAATATCCCCTAAGAAGAAGGGTCCTGGTACCAGTATCTGTCATCTGTCATGTGATAATCTGTCATGTAATAATCTGTCATGTGATAATCTATCATGTGAGAATCTGTCATGTGATAATCTATCATGTGATAATCTGTCATGTGAGAACCGCGGTGACACATAAAGTTTTACTGTCATTATTTTAATTACATATAGTAACAATATGATTTTGCAAAACATAATTACATTTAACTATAATTTACAGTTTATAAATTAAATAATTTATAAAATTATAATACTTGACTTACTTACCATAATACACGAATTTTACTTGATAACCCAGCTAATTAAACTCCTGAGAACCTACAGAATCATTTTTTATTATTAAATTTCTAAAATCTGAATTATAAAATAATTCTTAAACTCTACCCAAACCACTTCATGGGCTCAACTTTGGGCTTGAATATCTCTCAATGTATACACCCGAATAGGGAAGTAAAATTATTCCCAGAAACTAGAATCAATCCTGATTTGGGCCATATATTTATTTTATCATTCTCGGCCCGATACAGGGCCCAAAACACTGCTCAAACTGGGCTCAAAGACGGCCCAACAAGGCCCAAAACTCAGACAGCCCAACGGCCCATTATTTTTTATCAACCCAGCTCCTCTGTTTCAAAAGAAACAGAGGAACTGAGAATCATGCCGGCAGCCGGGGCCGCTGCTGGCCAAATTGAAGGCGGTCCGGCTGCCGTTGGCCGGACCGTGGCCGGCCGCCGCCACGGCTAGCCTCCCCCCACTCTCTCTCTCATCAATTTGGATTTAATCACATCTTCTCTCTATCTCATCGCGGCGGCTCGAACTGTAACCCGGCTCCTCCCTCTTCTCCATTGTTTTCTTCTTTTTTTTTAACTTTCTCTCTCTCAATCCTTCTCTCTCTCATGCATGGACAGGAGACTTACCAGAGGTAGGCGCGCTGGGGAAGAAACATCCATACGAGGAGATGATGAGAAGGAGCATCCACATATGGTGGAAGGAGGGTTCTACATCATCTTTTATAGGCATTGCAGAGTCCCCAAATCAAGGGACTCTGTAATTAGATATACTTGGAATTCAAATATCTAGAATCTATCATCTGATCTCGTGATAACTCTCACGAGCAATTAAGATATACTTGGAATTCAAATATCTGGAGTCTATCATTTGACCTCGTGATAACTCCATGAGCAATTAAGATATACTTGGAATTTAAATATCTGGAGTCTATCATCTGACCTCGTGATAACTCTCACGAGCAATTAAGATATACTTGGAATTCAAATATCTGAAGTCTATCATCTGACCTCGTGATAATTCTCACGAGCAGTTGAAAAATCTAGGGGATTACAGCGGGTGTCGACCTTTGGTGTGCCGGCCTTGGGGGCCGGCGCTAGAGCCTGTTGTCCTTTGGCCAGCACTGGATGCTGGTGGTGGAGGCCGATGCCGGAAGCCGACGCTGGAGGCCAACGCTGGAAGCCGACGCTGGAGCCGACGTTGGGGGCTGACGCTGAAGCCGACGCTGGAGCCGACGTTGGAGTCCGTCGGCCTTTGGCTAGCGTTGGGGGCTATCGCTGGAGGCCGTCGCTGGAGGCCGTCGCTGGCGGCCGTCGCTGGAGGCCGTCGCTGGCGTTAGAGTCTGGGCCTTTGGGGCCATCCAAAAATTTTATTTTCCATGGGGTCAACTGGCCCCATCAAATGCCCCCCACACTCCTTGAGCTTGCGTGCCCCGCATCAGCCAAGCGAAAGGAGTGTAGAACTTTTACCTTGGCTGCCTTGGATGGACGTCTTGGATGGACGCCAGCGCGCCTTCTTTGGCTAGTTGAGGGCGGCTAGTAATTCTCTCCCAAAGCGGAGTCTAGGAGTCTTTGAACCCCGGAGGGTGACCTGAGAGCTGAGTCGTCTGGTTCTTTTTGAACCGCCTCGGGGGTGTGGGAACCACTGCGAGGGGCGACTCAACTGGGTATGGAGCCCTTAGGGTCTTAACCGACTCGGGGGCACCGCCGTGCCGGGGCCGAGTGGTGTCCCGTGGGCCGCGATGCCAGTGAGCTCCTTTTGAACCAGCTTGGGGATTTGTCTGCCCCCCAGGAAACTCCGTTGATTGGAATCCGCAGGTCTTGAGCTTGAGGGTGCCGACACGGAGCCGGTCTTGGGTGCCAACGTGGAGTCGGGCTTTGATGCCAACGCGGAGTCGGTCTTTGGTGCCGACGCGGAGTCGGTCTTTGTTGCCAATGCGGAGTTGGTCTTTGTTGCCGACGCGGAGTCGGTCTTTGGTGCCAACGCGGAGTTGATCTTTGGTGCCGACGCAGAGTCAGTCTTTGGTGCCAACGCGGAGTTGGTCTTTGTTGCCGACACAGAGTCGGTCTTTGTTGCCGACACAGAGTCGGTCTTCGGTGCCAACGCGGAGTTGGTCTTTGGTGCCGACACGGAGTCGGTCTTTGGTGCCAACGCGGAGTTGGTCTTTGGTGCCGACGCGGAGTCGGTCTTTGTTGCCAATGCGGAGTCGGTCTTTGTTGCCAATGCGGAGTTGGTCTTCGGTGCCAATGCGGAGTTGGTCTTTGGTGCCGACGCGGAGTCGGTCTTTGGTGCCAACGCGGAGTTGGTCTTTGTTGCCGACGTGGAGTCGGTCTTCGGTGCCAACGCGGAGTTGGTCTTTGGTGCCGACGCGGAGTCGGTCTTTGGTGCCAATGCGGAATTGGTCTTTGGTGCCAACGCGGAGTTGGTCTTTGGTGCCGACGTGGAGTCGGTCTTTGGTGCCGACGCGGAGTTGGTCTTTGTTGCCAACGCGGAGTTGGTCTTTGGTGCCGACGCGGAGTCGGTCTTTGTTGCCAATGCAGAGTTGGTCTTCGGTGCCAACACGGAGTTGGTCTTTGGTGCCGACGCGGAGTCGGTCTTTGGTGCCAACGCAGAGTTGGTCTTTGGTGCCGACGCGGAGTCGGTCTTTGGTGCCAACGCGGAGTTGGTCTTTGGTGCCGACGCGGAGTTGGTCTTTGGTGCCAACGCGGAGTTGGTCTTTAGTGCCGACGCGGAATCGGTCTTTGTTGCCAACGCGGAGTTGGTCTTTGGTGCCGACGCGGAGTCGGTCTTTGTTGCCAACGCAGAGTTGGTCTTCGGTGCCAACGCGGAGTTGGTCTTTGGTGCCAACGCGGAGTCGATCTTTGGTGCCAACGCGGAGTTGGTATTTGTTGCCGACGCGGAGTCGGTCTTCGGTGCCAACGCGGAGTTGGTCTTTGGTGCCAACGCGGAGTTCGTCTTTGTTGCCAACGCGGAGTTGGTCTTTGGTTTAAGAAATACACTCATCCCAAGACGTGATAAGACAAGGATATTCCGAATAATACTTTATTAAAGGGTCAGCAAGCTACTGAGAGTACCGTTCATGTTCCGAATGTAGGGGAGAAGCTTCCCATTTTGATGCCGGCTTGCTTCCTTCCGTCGGCTCCCCGAGCTGCTGGTCGCCCCTCATGAGGTCATGCTATTGTTCCTTCCGTTGGGGCATTGTTGAGGCAAATCTGAGGCGCTGGTGGTGCTGGGGCACCCTGGGCCGTTAGGTTTTCTCGAACGAACTTGCCCAAGTGGCCCTGCTGGACAAACTTTTCAATGGCCTTCTTCAACTGGCGGCAATCTTCAGTGTCATGCCCGCAATCTTGGTGATACCTGCAGTAAAGCTCTTTGTTGTGGGGGTTTATTGACTTTAGGGGATGTGGGCGTTGAAAGTATGGTTCCTCCTCAATCTCTAGCAGGATGTGGGAGATCGGAGCCATGAGAGGAGTGAACCGCCCCTTAGGAACCAGCGCCTGGGGCCGTTGGTCAAAGCGACTGGGCGGCTCGGGCTGCCGGGATCGTCCTTCAGCTAGTTCCTTGGGGTTGGCTTCTTGTTGAAACTCCTGCCGGCTTCCCTTCTGGACGAGTCAGCCTCGTTGGCGCGGATGTACTTCTGGGCCCGAAGGAGGAGGTCAGAATAGGAGCTCGGGGCCTCTTATCCAGGGAGAAGGTGAAGCGGGACGGAAAGAGTCCCCGCTTCAGCGCTAGGGAGGCCACCGCATCGTCAAGATGGTAGACCTCGAGGGCGGCGGTTTTGAATTGAGACACGAAGTCCCGCAGTGACTCTCCTTCCTTCTGGCGGACAGAGAAGAGGCTGTCTGCCACCCTTGGGATCCGGCGGCAGGTGTCAAAGTGAGCCAAAAATGACCTCTCCAGCTCTCGGAAGGAGTCGATGCTGTGGGGGGATAGGCGTGAATGCCACGCACGGGCGGCCTTCCGCAGAGTTGCAGGGAAGGCCTTGCAGAGGAGGGCATCTGGGGCGCCCTGGATTTGCATCATAGCCTTGTAACTTTCGAGGTGGTCGAGGGGGTCGGTCGTACCGTCGTACGGATCCACCTAGGGGAAGCGGAACCTGGAGGGAACCGGTTCCTCCAGGATGCGGCGAGTGTAGGGAGGACGAGTGTCGAACTCTTCCTCCGGCTGATGGTTTATCCTCCTGGCGAGCTCGTCGAGGCACCGGTTGTACTCCTCCAAGCGTTCCTTCGCCTAGCGGTTGATCGTCGGGGCCCTTCGGGATGGCTCGGAGGAAGAAGAAGAAGAGGAAGCGGACGGAGATGGAGACGGAAGTTGGGACTTCCGCCTGGGTTCCTCATGATGATGTGGCTTGGGAGGAAATTTGTTGGGGCCGCGGTCAGAGGACAGTGGCCTTTTGAAGGGCTCGCGTCGAGGCTTCCTGGGGAAGCTTGACGTCGGCCAATTTCTCGCCGACCGGCCTCCCGCCTGGGAGAGCCTCCCCTCGCCACTGCTGACTGGCGAGGGGAGCAGTTTGATGCTGGGTGGCCACAGACTGTTGCTGCTGGAGGCCGTGGATCATGGCGGTGAGATTCTGAACTTGCTAGGAGAGGGTTGCCAGCTGCTCCGCCATTTGGAGGGCGGCGTCCGGCGGCGGGCCGGCAACCGGAGGGCTGGTAGCAGGGGGATTGGTCTCCTGCTGTCTAGTTGGCGGGGGAGCCCCGCCGGGCAGCTGACGGAGGCGTCCTGGGCTCGTGTCACCACCATGGCTTCTAGGAGAAGAGAGGGAATGGAAGATGTAACTCAGGGAAGACATTTGCTACTTTTTCTTGTGCACCTGCCCCCCCTACCTGGCGTGCCAATCTGATGACGCTCGATCACCCCTCCTGGACATCGGGAACGGAGGCTCTTCTTCTTCACCGGATCGCCTGCAAAGAAGTCCCAAGACTAGAGGGGTTCTTCGGTGGGACCCTCCGATGCCCAAGTTAGTGACAGAGGTCACAGCAGAGAAGGAGCTTGAGAGAGCTCTTAAGGAGGGAGAGGTCTCAGAAGGATCAGGTAGTTCCTTTGAGAGTTAGGGCATCGAGTGTGTAAAATGTGCGTTATAATGCCTTACCCGATTCTCGACGTAGTTTACCCTTTTATAGGGGGTGACGCTGGCATGATCACGTGGGTCTGCATCCCATCAGCCGGCGGGACCGTTGGATTGTCGGATCTGGTGCTATCGGGCGGCGCATGTTGGCGCTGCAGCGCGCATCGGCGCTGTCGGGCGGCGCGCGTCGGGCGCTGTCGGGCAGCGCGCGTCAGAGGAACGGATTCTTAAGCTGCTAGGGCTGATCTGGCTGGAACCGAGGGTCCCATCTTGTCAGGGCCAAGCTGGATCGACCTGAGATGGCTGGGGCCTATCCCGCCGGCAAGGCAGTGCCGGGGTGGGGCCGAATCGGCGGGACTGGAGACACCGGGGCCGAGTCGGGCCGGCCTGGGATGGCCTTGGCCGACTCGGCGGGACTGGAGATGCCGGGGCCGAGTTGGGCCGGCCTGGGATGGCCTTGGCCGACTCGGCGGGACTGGAGACGCCGGGGCCGAGTCGGGCCGGCCTGGGATGGCCTTGGCCGACTCGACGGGACTGGAGACGCGGGGGCCGAGTCGGGTCGGCCTGGGATGGCCTTGGCCGACTCGGCGGGACTGGAGACGCCGGGGCCGAGTCGGGCCGGCCTGGGATGGCCTTGGCCGACTCGGCGGGACTGGAGACGCCGGGCCGAGTCGGGCCGGCCTAGGATAGCCTTGGCCGACTTGACGGGACTGGAGAGGCCGTGGCCGGCTAGCAACATGCCGGGGACGGCGAGATTGGAGAGGCCGTGGCCGGCTGGCAACATGCCGGGGCCGGCTAGATCGGAGAGGCCGTGGCCGGCTGGAACGTGCCGGGGACGGCTAGCTTGGAGACGCCGTAGCCGGCCAGGGATGTGCCGGGGCCGGCTAGATTGGAGAGGCCGTGGCCAGCTGGCAACGTGCCGGGGACGACTAGCTTGGAGACGCCGGGGCCGGCCAGGGATGTGCCGGGGCCGGCTAGCTTGGAGAGGCCGGCCTTGGCGGGTGTTGGCCTTTGGTGTGCTAGCCTTGGGGGCCGGCGCTAGAGCCTGTCGTCCTTTGGCCAGCGCTGGATGCTGGCGGTGGAGGCCGACGCCGGAAGCCGATGCTGGAGGCCGATGCTAGAAGCCGATGCTGGAGCCGACGTTGGGGGCCGACGCTGAAGCCGACACTGGAGCCGACGTTGGAGTCCGTCGGCCTTTGGCTAGCGTTGGGGGCTGTCGCTGGAGGCCGTCGCTGGAGGCCGTCGCTGGCGGCCGTCGCTGGAGGCCGTCACTGGCGTTAGAGTCTGGGCCTTTGGGACCGTCCAAAAATTTCATTTTTTATGGGGTCAACTGGCCCCATCAAGCGCCATAAGAGGACTTTGAAAACACTAGAAAGTTCTTATTGATCTGCTCATCTCCTGCACTACTTATTCTATAAAATATTTAGGAAAAAGCTATTTAATATTATGTTTATAGTGGAGTGAAATCGGATTAGCAAAACCAAAGTCCTAGTTTTGACTTGTTTTAATTTAGTTGAAATTGGGTTAGTCTATGCTGTCAACAACAGAACTACATTTGGTCTTATATTCATGACTTAGTTTCTCTTAGATGACTAGAGTATTCTTGTTGCTTGTATAACAACAAAATGCACCAACTGCAGTAAGAATTTCAATCAAGATTTGTTTTTGAATTTGGAGATCCATTTTTAAATCAAACTTAGAAAATAAAGATACATGCAGCTAGGTCCAGTTAATTTGAAATTAGAATATTATTATTATATTATTGATGGAGTGTTCTATTGCTATATGCCATATTAATGGCTCAGTTTTTCTTTAAAACTTTTCAACTATCATTAAATCAGCTTAAAACTTGGCTTGATACTTGCTTCTTTGCAGTATCTTCAAAGCAATTTTGTTTGAAATATTTAAAAATATCGATATCATCAACATATTCTTATATTCATATATATTTTTCTTACCAATTTTTTAAAAGACAATTTTATTTATATGACAATTAAATAGTAAAAGTAATATTTATAATATAAGTTTAAACAATTTTTAATTTTTTAATATAAACTCAAATTGGATTGAGAAGCTTGGCCAAATGGGTAGAAAAAAGATAAATTACAAAATAATAACCAATGGTGCATCATAAATATTAGGCAAAGTATTGTTATTCAATTATCTTAAAAATACTACAAAACCATATTATAGTCTCAATGATTTTCAATAATTTATCATAAATGCAAGGTAGCGGATTAGCTTTCAATATTTTTAAAAATTCCACTACAATAATGATGTGGGTTCTATAATTTTGGTAAATTATCATAAATATAAGCAAAGTATTTTATTTAAATACCATTAAATTAATGCTGTGAAATATGAATAAGGTAATAGCATTTATAACAAAATCAAAGTGAAATGTATTTAAGCTTAAATGCTACGAAAAAGATAAATATAATGCATGAAATAGTAAATGCCACTGTAATTATGTTATTAATATATATTTTGTTATAGCGTTGTTATAATGGTCTCGATTTTGATGAGAAAGTGATCAAAGATGGGACCATCTAGCATGGTGATTTGGTTCCAAATTCCTTTTCTGAAATTTCTTTCAAGAATTGATAATTAGCATCTATTTTCATTTTCAGCCTTGTCCGAGGTATTGAGAAGGAGACGGTGGATCACGTGTCTCAGAGCTTTTGGGAGATCGCTAGTGTCAAGCCTTGGGCTGTCACATTATCTTTCTTGGACTTGATCAGGCAGGATGTTAGGAGAGGGTGCAGTGATACATTGCTTATCAGATTTGGTTATCTCGGAACCGAATACTCAGGAGCCTACTCCGTAGGGTTCCTTTGAACTCTCGTCTTGGTTGTGATTTTGATAGCCCTGGCCTCATTCCCATAGCGCATCTTTATTTCTTGTCCAGGGTTTATCAAAATTCAAAGCCGGATCGGGTTAAATGAATTGATTTGGACAAAAGCTTTATGCTACATGCTGGAGTCTCCTTTGCTAGTCTCCATGCTCGTCTTATTCTTGAGGGTGATGCTCTCACGGTGATTCGATGGCTTCGCCAGGATCATTGTGCCACCAACCCTTTGATCCTGATATTCGAGGGGGTTCACAGTGATTAGCCATGGGAAGCCAACTCAGCGGCTGACTGGATTGCCGCTAGAGTTGCTGAGGATTAAGCCAATGGTGTCATCAACTTAATATTGTATTCTGATAGTACCTGTATCCATGGATTGGCCCATTTAATGTTCCATTCCGAATCATATATATCCTCAAAACAAATATGTATCCATATTGGCCCATTTAATATTCCGAATCATATATAAAAACAAATATATGAAAATATATCTATTAAAAGCAAACATATATATAAATTTTAACAACCAATTGATACTTATATTTATATTTATATTTATTTAATAAAAACATAAATATGGATGTTAATAGTAAAAATTAAGGCTTCAGGAAAAGTCAGGTAAGGGAGGTTGATCAACGATTGACCAACTTTCTCACAATTTTTTTTTTTTTTTTTTGTAACAAGAAGAAAAAAAGATATATATTTAAATTTTTATTATGAAAATAAAGTTGTTCAATAATTTTAAGATATATATATATATATCTACTAAATTTTATAATAGCAAAAGCATCCTCTCGTAAGCTTACTCACGGAAATTATATATAGCATAATAAATTATAATAATATAATAAATTAAAATAACATATTATAATTGAATTAAATACAATTAATACTGACAAATTTTAATATAATTAATATATATATTTTTTCATAATTCTCTCCGGTGATTGCGCCCAGCTTCTTCAACGTCACCTAAGTCAGAGCCGGTCATATTTTACTTCAACCCGAGCCCGAGCCAAATTTGAGCCCGCTGGGCTCGTCCACGCGGACTTTATAATTCACGCGACGTCCTTCCTGCCTGATTCCGTCGACCGCCGATAAAATCTATTTAAAATATCCCAATTATTTTTTCGTCTTGACATTCCCAGTCCTCCATCTTTGTCTCCAGTCGGAGATCGGAAGTCCAGATCTCGTCTCCATCCACCATTACCGATCCCTGTTCGAGACAAGCTCACTTCCGTCGATCCCGACAAGAGAAAGTTTTTTTTTTTCCCTGTATTTTTACAGAAAATTTTTAGTGGTTTTTCTGGGCACTTTACCGGAAATTCCACACAGAAACGGTTACCTGGAAGATTTGAGTTTTTTCCCTATTTCCCTCGGAGATTTTCGGTGGTTTTTCTCGCACACAGTGCAAGAAATTCTGGGTATTTTCGCAGGAGGGATTCTCCAGTGTTCTGATTATTGCTGTTTTTTTAGCTGTGAGCGGATTTGATGTCGAGAATGGGAAATAGATGAGATGACTCGGGTCGACTGTGGCTCGAATATCGATCTTGGAAGCGATGGATGTGGGAAAGTTCGGATTTTTATGCGTTTGTGTGGTTTTATTGGCTATTCTGATGATGAGAGACGCGGGAGGGAGGCAGCGCGCAAAAGGTCTCTTTTGGGCCTGAGAGATACTTCGGTTGCGGCTTCTCCAGAGTTAAATGAAGCCCTGGTGAGTGGAATTCTCCTATCTTTTGACTCTATTTCCCATTCCCATCGATTAATAAGATCTCTTAGTTGATGTCGGTGCGCGCGTATAACGTTAAAGCTAAGAGGATGAGTTTAATTGTCCAGCGCTACATCACTGGTTCATGGGATAATAGTGAAAAAGAATTTATGAAAAATTATTAACGCTAAAAACAAAGCTTCTCCATTTGAGCTGTTGATCTTGAATGTATTCTTACGCACATGAGTAGATGGATGTAGAGCAGCTCCGCAAGAAATGTTGAAGGGCGTTTTGAGGTAATATGAGTAACCTAGGCTTGCAAGGTTCCCATTAGTTGACCAAATTGAATGCAGTTTGTCACTTGGTTGGGAAGAACTTGGGGCAGCATTGCTTAGTATGGTGAAATTCTTGGCTTTGATGGCTTCCTCCCTAAATCATCCACACATCTGTGGCATGAACCAAATCTCAGATATCGTAGAAGTGGGTTGAATTCTGGAAGTACTCAAACCTTCAATTGTCCCAGCTAAGTCGGCGCTGTTTGCTTTGCTTGTTGCTGTTTGTTTTAATTGGAATAAAACAAATATGTATAAAGACACCACGTGGCCTTCAGTACAAGCAGATAAACAATTAAATGATCGAGGGCTTGTTTAGATGCATTGGAAATCCCCATTTTGATCACATTATTTCACCAGAGTTTCGCATCTCTTTCTTTTTTCAATTTTATGTGAGCTGTTGTGTTTCAAAGCTTATGCATTCTCTACATGTCATTCATTTGAAAGTTCTAACTTCGTTTTGGTTTCGGTTGGGTTTTGAAGTTATGGTTTCAATGGCAGTTTCAGCTTAACTTTCCCAGTGTGACGTAAATTTTAATGATGGAAATTAAGAAAAAAGGGAAACATGTCCTGAAAACTTATATCACATAATTTTTAAGTATAATATTATGTGCTTATAATCTTTAAATTTGTAGCTTTGATGTTTTTTAGGCTGAGGGCTTGAAACTATAAGAAACTAAAATCTTTAAAAGAACCAATGGAATATTAAAAATCATATCACATTCAAATTGCTTGATAAGGATCTAGTTTTAGACATTTAACAATGTATACATATATCTAGTAGCATGGACTGCAATGCTTCTGTAGAATTGAGGCTTCAATCCTGTCTGTGCAAAAATGATGTATGGAGATTGCAGGTAGCATGATGGTGAGCTGATCGCATTTCAGCAACCTTCACAAATTTGCTTACCGTAAATTAAGTGTTTTTGAGATGTGGACATCCTGTCATTCTTTTCTATGGCCTTTCTTTTGTAAGTTTAAATTCAATGACTAAATAGCCACATGCTGGTGGCTTTTCAAATGTATTAGTCACAGATTATTTTTTTCATATCTTTCTGTTGTGAAGTAATAGCAAAATCATTGCTAGTCAACTACTTGAATCTTCATGCTTTCATCTGTAACCCTTATAATTGATCATGCACAACCTATCAATGAATTTGAACAATGTTTACAGTTAATTGTGGATTCGATCTGAATTTCATGCTGCAAAGGTGTGATATTTTCCCCCCCTTTTTTTCTGGAACTGCCATAGGTATCTGGATATTCCAATATTGAGGACTTAATTTGCAATCCTTTTTCAAGAAGGCATTTAGCAGATCAACCTCGTCGAGCTCTGCCCCCTGCCTCAGCTCCAACTCTGGCTCCTATGTCAGCTCCAATCTCTGCTGCAAGAATTAAAGCGCCTGCTTCTGGTCCAGCTCCATCTCCTCATCCAGGAGTTGGAACGCCTCGTTTTGGTCCAGCTCGATCTCCTCATCCAGGAGTTGGAACGCCTCGTTTTGGTCCAGCACCATCTTCCAATCCTGCTCCTGCAATTCTCCAGCTCCTGAAAATCAATCATCAGCAAATTCCCATAATCTAACCCCAGGTTCTGCTCCAGTTTTACCATCAAAGAAGTCGGACAATAATGAAAGAACAATTATCATTGCTGTGTTTCTTACTGCTGCTGGGACATCTTTTATGGCTGCATGTCTATTCTGCTGCTATCGGAAATGTTGTGGAGACATTACTGGCTCAATAAATGGGCAAAGAGATGAGCGGCCCCTTCTTTCGTTAGGCTTAAGTGATTTCTCTGGTACAGAAATGTTAAACACTGATTCTTATAAGCATATTTTGAAATTGTAGTTGCTAATTTGCAGGTCTTCTTTTCAGGCTGGTCACCTAAGTCTTTTGGAATAAGATACTTCAACTCAGAAGGATAAGATTGGAGGTCTGTCTCTCAAAACTGACCCAGGCCGAAATAATCATGTTTTATCTTCGGACATTAGCTCAGATGGAACTCAAACTTCTGACATACGTTCTGGAAATTCTAGTTCTTCAACTGAGATGTCTATTATCTCTAGCAATGATTTTGAGCCAGGACCACCACCTCCTCCACCTGTTATGATTCCTACTATTAAGAAAGTTGCTCCATCACCTCCTGCTTCAGCCCCTCCTGCTCCACCACCTCCACCTGTTATGTCTCCTATTAGGAAGGTTGGTCTGGCACCTCCTGCTCCACCCCTCCATTACCCAATTCAAAGCCTGGTCCTCAGCCTCCACCACTACCTAAAGGTGCTCTCCCTTCTCGTCTGCCAGAAGGAGGCTTGATTTCAAGAGTTACTCAGCCATCATCTATTGGGCCAAATCGTTCAGGTGATGCAGCTTCTGCCCAGCATTTTGGTGCAGAAGATGATGCCAATGCTCCCACCCAGAAGACCAAGCTGAAGCCATTCTTTTGGGATAAAGTCCGTGCAAACCCTGATCAATCCATGGTCTGGGATCGGATTAGATCGGGTTCATTCAAGTAAGCTTCGTTGTTCAAAATTATTGGTGTTGTCAGTTATTTTTTATCATCATATTGTATACCACGGAACCATCAATTTATGATCATCAATTTACAGGTTCAGTGAAGAGATGATACAAACATTATTTGGCTACAACTATGCTAGCAGAAACAAGAGTGAGGGTAAGGAATCATCATCTAATGTTCCTCCACCTGGATGTGTTCGGCTTATTGATCCCAAGAAGTCGCAGAATTTGGCAATTTCCTTAAAAGCATTGAATGTGAAAACAGAAGAAGTTTGTCATGCACTTATGGAAGGTAAATTTTCGTCATCTTTTGGGGGCTTGTAGAAACTTCCCTACCATATCTTCTTGGATATCAATGAATCAAGAAGAAATTTAGCATATTTCTTATATGCAGAACAAGTCTTGAGGCCTACAGTAAGCTCAGAACAACTTGTTTTGCTTTTCTATATGCCACTGGTCTATGCAAGTTGCTTGCCTGGTTTCATGATTATCATACGAAGTTGATCACTGGACAGAATTTTCCCCTGCATTTGTCTTTGTGAAAATACTTTATTATATGTTGCTCTAGTGCAATAGCATGATATTTTTCTTATCTTTGCTGACTAAGGAAGTAGCTTCCCGTGAGATTTGTCAGTTATTTGACTATATTAATGATCAAATGTATTATGCACCAATCTTCTGCTTATTTTCTTCCAACCAGGAAAGAAACTACCTGTGGAGCTACTTATAACATTGTTGAGAATGTCACCCACGGCCGATGAAGAGATGAAGCTTAAGGTTTATGGTGGCAACCTGTCCCAACTTGGACCTGCAGAACAGTTCCTAAAGGTTGTGGTGGATATACCATTTGCTTTTAAACGGATGGATGCATTGCTATTCATGGCTTCTCTACAAGAGGATGTCTTGGTTATAAAGGAATCATTTGCTACTCTAGAGGCAAGTATTGTGATCTAGAATTTCTTTATATATTTTCTTAATGCTTACTGATGCTTGCATGACCATAACCTACAAAACTATTTACATAATTCTTGTAACCAGCCAACTGGCCTTCAGTGTTTATTCACAGGTTCTCCTTTTTCTAAAAGTTGCCCTTGCCATGCATTAGGCCCTAATCCATAGGAGGTTGATGTTTGGTTGAGAACAGTTTGAAAACTTCAAATATAACATTCTTCAATTTGTAAAGCCATCCCCATGTAGATAAGGTTATCTAGTTGAGGTTAAGTTAGCTTTTAATTTCTTATCCTATAAGTTCAATCACTTTCTTTGGAAGAATAAAGGAAATATGGGAATTGCCTAGGGAAAGATCAAAATTTCCACATAAGCAACAAAGTATAACCCATTTTTTAAAAGTATAGGCACTACCTTATCTAAGGCCAAATCATTTGAATTTCTTTTCACTGAATCCATCCAAAAGCACTTAGCTGAAAACAAAACTACTTACAACAATTAGTATTCTTCTCAACTTCTTGATTTAGGTATTAAAATAAAAATATAATAGTTAGTAAAGTCTAGAATTCCTTTTCAAATGTAGAATATGCAATTGTCAACGACATAGTTCATGCTATCTGAAATATGTGCTATCATTAATATTCAGTCCATGTTTTCATGCTATGGTATTGCATTGCATGTTTCAATATATTTCTGCACATGCTTGCATTCTTTATGCCTAACGAAAATTATGCAGTAAATAAATTGTAAGAATTTTGTTATGGTTAAATTAATGTAAAAACTTGGCATATGCATCTAATTAATCATTTGTGCCCTCTAATAACCCAATTTTCTTAAGTGACTGTTCTAGGGATTACAAAGGAATGCAATCCTCCTAGTAGAGGATTTACATGACGATGGGATTCACCTAACTTTTGCTAGTGATCATGTCCTCCTAGGATTGTTCATCCATCTTTTGCTTTTTTTTTCAAAAACGAATTTTGAGTGAAAAAGCAAAGACCTATCACTTGTGAAGATACTCTTTAATATGAGACTCTTTGTGCATGTCAATGAAGCAATGTCTAGTATTCTGAAGTAGATTCACCGTTACAGAATGTAAACAGCTACATTTGTTTCTAATAATTATCCTTAGTACTTGCATATTGTATATCCAAATTTCATTGAGGTGCAAATCTAAATGCTTAAAGTTTATCTATACTCACTTATAAGATTGATTAACGTAATACATGCTTTTCACACTTTAGCAATTCTTATCTGTTTCAATCCTCTCTTTTCCAAGCCCTATCCAACTCATATCCCTACATATTTAGAGCAACTATGGTTATTGCATGGTATTCATTTATACTTATATTTGCTTCTTAGATATGCATATTGATTTTAGGATTTAATAAATATAGTCTTCAGTATTCATATTTGTCAACAAAATGTAGATATTTTCATGAACTTGCATGTTCCATTTAGACCTAAAAAGACTTGGAAAGAGTGCAGGAAATTGGCCAAAACTTTGAAATGGGATTGATACAATTTTAATTGCAAAGTGAAAGGACTCAGTGTTTGATGTTTTTGTATGTTGATCATATGAGGAGAACATTCTAGAAGTAAAACATTAGCAACATCGCCACCAAAAATAATGTTAGATTATAATTGTAAGCTGCGACTTATGATTATTTCATGAATAACTTGGTGAATAATTTGTAAAATCTACAACTTGTTGTATGTTTCATGAACAATTCAGTTATTGAAAAATAGTTCAGAAAATCATCTAATCAGTGAATAATACAAAAGTTGTTCAGCAGGTTTGAGAATATTGTTATATTGCATGAAAATTACTGAGATGCCTTCTAGCCTATTATCCACATCATTACAAGTTGAAACCTTGATTTGCACCAAAATTAGATTGATAATTGATTTTCTTTTCAATTCATTGGTCTTAGCATGTCAAATGCTCCACTTATATTTGAAATCTTCCTGTGGTTCAAGTGGTGCATAAAGATCCTTTTAATTACATTTGGTGCTCTTGTTAGGGAATGAAGGAAAATGTTGTACCATGTTTGTAGTGCTAAGCGTTGATAGCAAAAGGTGTGACCTTGCAAAAATGATGATAAAAGCATACCCTTGATGTGCTAGGATAATTTTTTGTAACCATATATTGACAACATGTTTTAGAAGTCCAAACTTACATTTTGGTCCATCTAGATGGATTGTTTAACGTACATCATTGATTATATGAAACATGTGATGTTGTTACCTAATGCATGCACTGATCCTTTTAGAGAAAACTGGCCCACATGGTAATGCAACTAGCTTTGTGTTATGTGAAAGAAATTGAGGAGAAGAAACATGAACGAGATTCAGTCTGCAAGAGGAAAATAAATAATTTGTTCCATTGAAATGAATTATTCGTTTAAGGTTCTTTCAACTGCAATGGCCATAACAATCGACATGGGTCCATATCATGGTGTATAATTGCAATATGCTATTGTACAAGCTAATTAATGCATCCTAGGTTTATCCTTATGGAAGCTTATGTAATGGAGGGCGCGTGGTACGAGATTGGAATCAGCACTAAAAGTGTAGATTGTGTGATATCGTTGCTAAAAGAACTTGGGTAATCAAGGAGGCAGGAGACAATATCAAAATTGTAGGATAATAGCTCAAAATCAACCATATAACATGACATTCAGTGAGGATGTCATGCTGTCAATCGTGACATCTGTGATATAAATTGGCATTTAATTTTACTCCATGAATATACTGGGAACTTTACCCCAGAACAAGAGTATAAACTGTGAAACCTCACATTTACAATTTTAGGAATTCAAGAGTGCCAACATCTAGTTGTTCTGCAATTCGCTTCAGTTCCACTTGAGTCAAATGTCTATTTGAAAACATCACGCTAAATTCCCTGCAAGTTTATCCATTTATAACATAATTGTTCTTTTTGTCTATGATATGTTGGGCTTTGCTCAAAGTTTGACGTATGCCTTTTGGATCCTGGTATGAGACCTAAAGGATGGATGGTACTTGGTTGAACCTAGAATCAGCATGATTGTTCACATCATCTTCATTAAATTATCTTGTAGTCTGGTTTTAGTAGCGTGTGTACTTGAGTGGGTGCTATCATATTGAGTCTGCATCGAGTCAAGTTGGCGTTGCTCATTTGCAAGTGTTATGGTAGACAGGTAGAACAAAGTTATAAATATAAGTCTTCAAATTTTACTAATGTGTTTTCGAATCTTTTATACCAGGTAGCTTGCACAGAGCTCAGAAGTAGCCGTTTGTTCTTGAAGCTATTAGAGGCTGTTCTTAAAATGGGAAACCGCATGAATGATGGCACCTTCCGCGGAGGTGCTCAGGCATTTAAGCTTGATACACTTCTGAAGTTATCAGATGTCAAAGGCACTGATGGAAAGACCACACTCTTGCATTTTGTTGTTCAGGAGATCATCCGGTCTGAAGGTGTGCGTGCTGCACGGTTGGCAAGTGAGAGTGGGAGCACCTCTAGCCTGGCACGCTTGCACCTAAATCTGATGAAGATCTTCCAGAGAAAGTGGAGATTACTACTGTGACCTTGGCCTTAAGGTTATTTCAGGCCTGAGCAGTGAACTTGAGAATGTAAAGAAGGCAGCAGGATTGGATGGTGATGTGTTAACAAACATGGTGGCAAGCTGTCGTCATAGATTGTTGAAGACGAAGGAGTTCTTGGACAATGATATGAGGAACTTGGATGAGGATGGTGGCTTCTACCACTCACTAAAGTGTTTTATAGAGCATGCTGAGACTGATATTGCTTTCTTAACTGAAGAAGAAAAGAGAATAAAATCACTGGTAAAGAGCACCACCAACTATTTTCATGGGGATGCAGGGAAGGACGAGGGTCTGCGGTTGTTTGTTATTGTGCGGGATTTTCTTGGGATGCTGGATAAAGCTTGCAAGGAAGTGAGAAAATCACCACTGAAGACAATCAAAACACCAAAGACTAGGGACAAATCATCAATGGCAAATGTCCCAGATCTCCGACAGTTGCTGTTTCCGGCAATTAGGGATCGGCGGGTAGAGGATTCAAGTTCTGATGAAGAGTCTTAAAGCTTTTATGGGAGGGTTGTGTGGTATATCAGAGTCTGTAGACAAGAACCTTTACAACTACTACACACAGGAAAAAAAAGAGTGATTCATTTAAATGTGTAAATACTGCCAAAAAGATGATTCATGTTCATGTACACCATTATAATGTTCTTTTAGCTTGCTTAAAATTTTTGAAATGAGGTTTGATAATTTTATGATACATTAAATGCCAGACAATGGGGCTGCCTAATTAGTACTGGGAAAAGATATTTTATTTTTGGAGGAAATGGTAATCTTGCATTATATTTCTACTCCAAAGTGGCATTATTTTTGTGCAGTCTTATAAAGGAATTGAATTCTGCAATATACTTATTTAGTTTTAGGAAAGGAATTGAATTATTCTTCATATTATTATTATTGGAGGAGTGGGATTTTAGGAAAGGAAAAAAAAAAGGGAAAGAATTAGAGATATATCTTTAAAGATTATGTCATCTAATTTTTAAAGTTATATAAGTGGTTCTTTCCTTTTTCGCATTTTATCCTCATAATTATTTCCTATTTTGTTAAATAAACGAATATATCTTCACATTAATCAAGAGATTTACGGTAGGCCCACTGTTAGACCTTACCTGCATCAATTTGAACCTCGGCTCTTATGCTGATAAAGCCACACTACTCATTGAACAAGGGCTTTGCTAATAAGGGGTCAAAACAAGGCCAAATTTATTCAAAATCAAACTTCTATCCTCCTGTACAAGTGATGATACCATCTAAACTAAGATCTAAAATATACTTTCATAAAGCTCTTCCTGCCTTTAGCCAGACGTCTTTGCATATGCCCTTCTAAAGGCATTCCTTTTCTTTTTTTTAAAACAAAATGTGAAGCAAAGTATCACTTCTTGCCCTAATTAATTATGCATGTTATAATTAATATTAGCATCCCTTTGGGAGGTTCCAAGTTTGATTCTTATATGGTGCATCTCAAAAAAATTGGACCTAGTCTCCATGTATCTCTTAAAAAAAAAAAAATCATTGCATATAATTTCAACATTGCTTACTTGTCCACTCTTTTTTCAAAATAAACCCTCTAAATTACTTGTTAGGTTTATATTAAATTATATTTTGGATTCAAACTGAGCTATAACCTACTGATTGCACTATTCTACCATGTGTGGGGAGCTTCAAGGTTCAATCTTTAATGATGATATTTTCAGATAAAATGAGTTAGACATCTTATGTCTAATGCATTTACTTTATTCTCATAATTCAAACAATAAAATCGGTCCCAATATCTATGCATATCTCAAAAAAAAAAAAAATCATTGCACATAATTTCAACATTGTTTACTTGTTCCATTTTTTTTAATATAAATACTCCAAAATACTTTTTCAGTTTGGATTAAATTGTATTTTGGATTCAAATTAAGGTATAATCTAGTGACTATACTCCTTTACCATGTGGGAAAGAGTTAAGATGTGACCCTTAGTGGAGATGTTTTTTTGGATAAAATGACCTAAGTACTTCTAGTGGCTAATGTTTCCACTGTTATTCTAATAATTTAAAAAAAAAAAGAAAAAAAAGAAGAAGTTCCATTCTAAATGTTATAGGTCATAGTTGATGTTTTGAATTACTCATGGTGGTCATCAGTTATATGAGACTAAGATTATCTAAACTTCAGGGGAAAAAAAAGAAAAGAATAAAAAATATATATTTAAAATTATATCATCTAATTTTCAAAGGTTTGCAAGTGATTCTTTCCCTTTTTGGCATTTCATACTGGTGATACTTTTTCTTTTTATTAAATGCAAGAGTTCTCCTTCACATTAATGAGAAGATATGGAGTTAAGTTCAGTGCTAGAATTAATTGTACGTGACTAAGGTTATTTTTTTAAAAAAATAAAATAAAAATATATATTTTTATAGGTCACATTTAATTTTGTAAAACAAAAGACTGTACATATAATTTTTAAAATTAAAAAGATAAAGTGGGATTTGAAAAGTAAAAATCTTTTATAAATTGTATATATTTTTAAAAATTAGAAATTGTAAATATATATAAATTGTATAAGTTAAGTGGGATTTGAAATCCACGGCCTCTCACCAGAACTTAAAGAGTCTGGCGCTCGGCCATGCTGACTTCCCCTCCATAAAACGCCGAATACAATCACTTCAAAATCTTGCTGCTATTATCTTTATTTTTTTAAAAAAATGACGTGAGATGGGCTGGCTAAATGGAACCCTTTTTTCACCCAGTAATAAATAGAGTAATCGCTATATCACATTCAGTTCCATGTCTTCTCCTTTCGTTCTTCTACTCTGATTTTCCCCCCCATATCCAGTGAGCTATTCCATTATCTAGTCATAGTAAATACTATGCTTTGAGATCCTAGCAAGAAATATATAAAATTTATCAAAATTGAAAGAAGAAAACTATTTCAACAGTAATAAATAAGAAAACTAAAGATGTTTAAATGGGTATATCCACAAATGCAATCAAGAATTACTACAATGGAAGAGGCAGTGAAAAAAATTCATCAAAATTTTAATAATATCATATATTTCTTTGATAATTTATGGCTTGTTTATCATCATTTTGTGCAGCACATGTATTATTACACTGTTAGTAACTGGTTTGAGACCAGTTCAATACTTCATGAATCTAAAAATCAAGGGCTTCTTCACTATTTTGGACAGAATTTAACCATTCATGCAGGTGCAAATGGAACGTTGGACACCATCAAATTGTTAATTTTGGATTTTAAGAACTGTAATGAATGATAACATTAGAACTAGAGATAATAAAGCTTGTTTCTAACTGAAGCCACATGTTTTAAGCATCAAATACTTGGTTGGAAAGCTCTGTTCTTTGGAAGGTAATATGCTCATTTCCAAGTATATTTTTTTTTCTAAGCTCATTATTATCAACCTAAAGAAAAGATTCTTAGATGGCACTGCATACTCTCTCTCTCTCTCTCTCTCTCTCTCTCTCTAAGTGCGCAGATAACCTGATCCAAAAGAAACTTCACAAACTTACATGGTTGAATGCATTGAATTTGCAGGCAATATCACAGACCATACAACCAAGTCAGAGCTTGGAACGAGTGGAATGATAAGCCACTACGACATCATAATTCTCAGAATACCAACTTAATTAAGGAAGAAAAAAATTTTTCTGTTATTGTAAAAAGAGAGACAAGTATACTGCATGTCCAATCTGACAAGGCCACCAGAAACATTGCTTACAAATTATAACAATCAAACAGAAGTCAGGCCTGGAAACAAACGATGCAACATTCCTGGATAAACATTAAAAGAATCATGACCAACCAAATGGTTGATAATTTTCTGTTGCTTATAATCACTTATCCTCCACAGACATTCATTATGATGCAACACTGATTACATTCCAAATAACAATGCTTGCAAGGTCCATGCTCGCACATTTCATGAGAGAGAGTCTACTAGGTCTGCTGGGAAGTTTGGACCATGACTTAGAACAAGATTCTTTTCTTATTCATAAAGGAAAGGAAACATTAACATCGATCAAGGGAACACAATTGAGCACATGCTGAAGCTGCACCAACTGCTTTGCAAGTTCTGCTTCCCGGATCAGCATTTCATCTGACCAATTTTAGCTGTGTTGGATCACTGTCACTCTCCACTTGGAGGAAAAGGGAGGACTGCCAAGAAACCCCTTCATGGGGTTGAGTATCAGAATGCCATCAAGGTACCAGAAGCTATCGGGAGTTGGGAAGCAGCTTGCTTGAATGCTTGGTAGATGAGAGCAAGGTACTCATCTTTGTAGTGACAGCAGCCATCCTTAGGCATGTCATTAAGTCAGTGGAATCCTTTCTTCATGGCAGTGTCCAATTCAACAAAGTGATATGAGTGAGGTTGCCTAACAAGAAAAACACTTGGGTGGTGCAGAGGATAGTGGAAGAGATGGGGCTTGACCATGCTGCAATGGCCAAGTTCGACGAGAATGACAAAGATGACGACTTCTGCGGGGGGACGTACAGTAACAAGAGAGGCCAACTTTTGGAAGTATCGAGGCAGATCCACTGCATATTGATAGGAATTCCAACACGAAGATGGAGTATTTATGTGCCTGGACCTTCAACGTACTTCCATTGATGCACTCAGGTAGCAGCATACAGTGGACATTGCTAGTCCTATCCCCTTGGCTGCATCACGCCCTTCAGACATACTTTAAAAATTCTAATTCTTTCAGCCAGCGGTAACTTGAACCAGACATTGTGAATGATAAAATTGCAAGGATTAGATTCGAGAACCTTTCAGCCATCCCCTTCTTATATTTGCTTTGATACATCAATATAGTAGCACATAGGATAAAACTTTCCATCCAGCAGGCTCCATCTCCTTCTATAACTTGGTGTTGATAATCTCAATGATTCAATAGCACAGATAGATTAGAAGGGACAGTGGAGTACCTCCGGTGGTGGAATGGTGCTTTTACTGCGACAAACCACTTCCATGGCCTTTCTGATCCAAGTCCTTCTTCAGCTCCATGTTGAGCAATGTTATGCTGCTACTCCCATCTCCCTGCTGGAATTGCCTTCAAATACCAGTTGATTAATATTCCAAGGCTACAAATCATGAGGATACTTAGGATACTTCTAAAAGTATGGCTTTCTTGCCACTCTACGCCATTGAAGTCGCCATGTTCATCAATCACATCAAACTTGGCCATTGTAGCATGGTCATGCCGTACCTCTTCAGCGATTCTCCTTTGCACCACCAAGGGGTTTTGCTTGTTAGGTAACCTCACTCATATCACTTTGTTGAAATGGTTCACACAAAAGGATTCCACCAACTCCCCTGCAAGCCCCAGATGGCTCATGCCTGTAGTCTTTCCTACAACACTACAAAGATGATAGTCTTGCCCATAGCTTGTGGTCTAGAGCTTTAGCAGGCTATATTCAATCTCATGAAGGGCTTCTTGGCAGTCCTCCCTCTTCCACTTCCTCCATGAGCTTAAAAATAATAATAAAGGTTAGATGAGATCATGATCTCTGAGAAGGATGAAGCATTGTTTGAAACAAGTTAACCTTAGGATCTACATACCAGATCAAACCATTGGTACTCCGAGCAAGACCAAATCGCCGATGTTCTTCCCAGAGACAAATTGAGATCGCTCAAGGGACATATAAAGTCTTCTTGGTTGATGACTTTATTCTTTGTTTCATGTCCAAAGCCTAATGCGTCCCTGCTTTGTAACCTGCTTTACTGATGCCGCTTGCTTTATTCTCATGCATCTGGGAAATCAAACCACATGTAAAACGGTCAGTGACTCTTGAGCTTTTTCTCATGTGTTCCTTATTTTACTTTACTTAACGAACTTGCTTTTGATTTTTTTTTCTTTTTTTTTTTTCTTTTTGTACCGCTAGCAAACCTTTTGCCATCTTTTCTTTATCCGGAAACTCAAATGATATTAACTAAAGTTAGGCCATCAAAAGCAGCAAGCTCCTTTGCCTCACGCGGGGCAATTTCTATTTGCGCCGAAATTGTTCTCCACACCCTCCATCATTTAAAAAAAACCCCCTTTTTCAGGGCTGCCCCCATCTATTCTCCTCCCCAGCAATGCCCCTCAGGCCCGTCTCCTCTCCGGCACCTCCTTCTTCCCTCTTTTCGGTACCATCCCTTCTTTCATCTTCTTCCTCTTCTTCAGCACCCTTACTCCACTTTTCCAGCACCTATTCTCTCCTGATGGCGCCCCCCAGCTCTCCAGCACCGGTCCTTTCCGGCTCCAGCACCCCCCTTTCTGGCACCATTCGATCAAATGGTGCCAGAAGGGAGGGGGTGCTGGGGGCCAGAGAGGGCCAATGCCGGAAAGCCGGGGAGGGGCGTCGGAAGAGAGCAAGTGCCGAAGAGTGGAAGAAAGATTTTGGGAAAGGAAAAAAGAAGGGAGAGAGGAGGGTGGTGTCGGAGGGGGGGAAGGGATGATACTGGAGAGGAGATGTTTATGAGAGGGAAGCGGGGGTATGGAGAGAAAAAAAGGAGGATAGTTTAGGATTTTTTTTTTTAAAATATGTGGAGTGTAATGAGTAATTTAGACTGTGCAAATAGAAATTTTTCACACGGAGCTTCCTCAATTTGTGCAGGCTTATAAACACAAATCCTAGCATGATAAAAACCTTGATTTGTTGGCATTTGAACTCAACGGAAAAACTCGGCAAAGCAAGGCATTCTTCAGCCAAGGGACCAGCAAGGTGAGAGGAATCTTGTTCCTTAGATTGGTTGGCTCTTACCACCTGAAGGAGCCTGTCACTTTCTAGTACCACTAATTGTAACTAGTTATCTTTTGTCAGCAATTGAGCTTCTAGACCTCTTGATATGTGTTGTTGGCATTAGAACTTATGAAAAAACCTTGGCTAGGTAGCTGTTTGGAGTGAAACAAGAATGAAACCATCAGCTTCCATGGTAATCTTTCATTTTTAAAATTTAAAAATTTGTAAATCAAAGATTAATATTTTGTTATTAATCTCTTGTTTTTAAAATTAAGAATAAGTTAGATTTTTATGAATAATTTGTTGCATTTCAAACATCGAAATCTCATATATCAATTGAATCTGCATGAAAATGTTCACTTTAAACAGCCTTTAATACTTGCTCCTTAGCTTGTTTGGCTTTCACCATTGGTTGCAAATAGATATATTTTGCTAGATGGAAGCTATATCTAACGGCACATGTAAGCCCTTGTGAATCACCTTTCATCACTTCTAACCCATACCCTTCTTAATCGAAAACTACAGCATCCAAGTTTAGTCTTGCACCAACCAACAAGGGGAGGAGACCGTTTGGGTTGAGCATTGACAGTTTCTAATGCATGCGTTTGATCATAGTCCTCACTATGCTCATGCGGCAAGTTGCAAGCCTTTTGGACTGCAGATTTGGGACAGCCTTCTTTGCTTTCAAAATGGAGTGGATTGTGAGAGTTCCAAATGGAGCAAGCCAGCATAGAAAAAAGTTCAACCTGAGATTGATCCATTTCCATTTGTATTTGTTGAAACTTGGTTGGGAGAATCCACATAAAATTGTGTACTTTAAGGAGGATTATCTGAATGCTAAGAGTTTATTCCAAATGAAGTTTGAGTTGTTTGATGAGAAATTCTCATTCACATATGCAAGTTTGAGCTTCAAAGAAATATCTTTGGAGGTGTTTGATAATCCAAATAGGATTACTATGGTGATCTTACATTAGGGTGATCCTTATAATAAGGGGATATGATCCTTTGGCAACCTAAGATCCTCATATTTGGTATTACATGTGCCAATGATTAAAAATTATCACATTTGGTATACCATAGGAATCTTGTATTATAAACTATGAATATTAAAATACCCCTGATTAGTTAGCCTCTTTTACCTTAAAAAGATAACTACCCCCAATATATTTTGCAAGTATCATGATTTATCATTATTTCATATTAATTGATTATTATAATATTTAAATATATTATGATATTATTTTTATAATACTATTTTATAATATCATAATATAATATAATATATAATATTATAATTAATTTATAATATAATGATATATTAAATTATCTTATATTAATATAAAATATAATAATATAATATTAAGCCTTTTTATATAATGAGAGGTTCCTAAATTTTAAGTCAAAGTCACTGCTTAGGGTAATCTTGAATATCCTATCTTATGGAGGGATATAGGATCATTGGATAGGATGGTGATATTAAAGGTGAAAATGATCTGAGATCACCGCAATATAGGATTATTAAGTTGCAACTAAATATAATAATTCTATCACTTCCACTTGTATCATTCATTGATGATTTTGGATGGATCATTCCATATGAAACGTACTTCTTCAAGAATAGTTTCAGGTTTTAAAAGTTTTTGTGAGCAAAGAATCACCATTATGACATAGCTTCCATCCTTGTTTAGCAGGCATAGCAGTGTTAAAGAGTGGAATTGCCAAAAACCAAGCCCCCCTTGTTTCTTTGATAAACACATTTTATTCTCGCTAGGTTTGTGGATTTTCCCTTCATTATTCCGCTGGCCCCACTAAAATTTGCTAATCATTGATTCAATCTGAGAGTAAATGTTGACTACTACCTTGAAGCAGCTTATAACATAGGTAGGAATAGATTGGAGACTCCTTTAATGAGAACTTCTTTCCCTATCTTACATAGAGCCTTCACATTCCATCCCTTTAATTTTTTTCACACCATGTCTTTTATTATGCCAGAAATTTGTTTCTTGGATCTTCCAGTAATAGTGGGTAAACCTAGATATCTATCTATCTCTCCACTGCCTTATCACCTAACATGTCCTGAAGTTGAATTCTTGTCTCCGTTGGCACATTTCAGCTGAAAGAGACTTCTGATTTATTTGAATTGATTTTCTGACCTGATGCTTTTCATACACTTAGAAAATCTGAGAAAATTTGGCTGCCTCATGGGTAGATGCTCTAGCAAAGTGAAGATTATCTTCTTTTGAGGGAAAAGTGAGGAAAAAAGTGATTCCCCCATAAAATTTATTAATCAAGTTATGATTACAAAGAAGAAAGTGGAGATGCAGACAGATTTTTACAAGTTTGAGAATAAGAATCTGCCACTTTTTGGAGCAAAGATTTATGAATCATTACATATTATGATGCTTCCTTCTTCAAGAGGATTCTAGCATTTGTCTCCCTCTGCATCTGCCACATGAAATGTATCAGTTCTTTCCCTTTTTTTTTCTTTAATAAAAATTTCAGCAGCAATGAATTGAGCCTTTGTAACAAAATTTAGCATGAGTTTCTTGCATCATTGTCACATAACAAAAATAGATTTGAGTAATGCATGTTTAGTTGTAGGTTGATGTCAATTTGTTTTTGAAGAAATGCACTAGTTCTCTCAATGTATACCATCTGAAGGATCAACATTTAAGTTCTTTTCTAGTTTAGGTTTATTGATGTTTTAAATTGAGATGGGTTTGGTTGATTTCTTAACTTCGAAAAGCACCTGAAACATATCAGATCAATATATCATTGGCATGGGATCAGAGGTAGAGGAAGATTATGCTGAGAATGGAGCAATGGGTTGTAATATGCTTTTGGAGATTCCTTTATTAGAATATACTTGCATTTGGCATAAATGTTTGAGACATTAGCAGAGCAGGGAATGCCATCTTAATTATATCATTCGAACTAAGATTGTTCATGGGCAGGGGACAAGAAAATGGTTATTTGCAATAATGAGAATGTTTTAGTAGAATCATGTTGTAATATAGCAAGTCATTTCAAACATATAATGCAGGAGGAATTTTGGCTGTTTAGTTGTTGAAACTAAAGAAAAAAGGTGGTATATGCTGTGTATGGCAAAAATTGGATGCAACTTAAGTGGCTCATACCAATGCTGACCAACAAATAAAGATTGGATGATCCTATAATTATGACACTACTTTTAGCAGATGACTGGTACTTTCATATTCAGTCAAGAACCAAGAGATAAAGAATCCACAATGAATCTTTTTAATATAGCACAAATCTTAAGTAGTGATACACTTTGCAGAGATCTGAAAATGGGGTGCTTCTCTGTGTATTTGTAACTAATAGTCCACGTTGATGTGTCACAAGGATTTTGGTTTGGTGGTGAAGGGTGATGAAACAACATTCATCAGGCTGCATCTTCATGGATGGTTGATTTCTTTGATGTCGTTAATCCAATTATGTTCAGTTTTGAGCATCCAATCTAGTCTGAATTCTGGGTTTGAGATAAAGGAATATCTGTAAGTTTCGGCTACTGTGTAGTAGAGATTAAGCTTGCCAGGTTTTTGTAAGCTCATACTAAATGCAAAAACATCAAAGTGAGGAAGTACAACACTAACTAATAAGTAATTACCAAACAGTTAAACATCAAAAGAGTACCTGTTGATTCTGTGTCTTCTTAAAACAAAAGGGAAAAATATTGTGCAGATATATCCAGAGTCAACAGAACATATTCAACTAACAAGAGGCCGAAAGTAAACATCTGGAGATTGGTGTTGTTTTTGTATCTTCATGAAACAATGGGGGAAAAAAAATTGGTATCATCAGAGCTGGGTCATCTTGCTGAGGAGGAATTGATGGGCCCAGGATCATCCACGTCAGCATTCATCACAGTATTAGCATGCCACTTTGAGAATCCCTCCAGAAGAGCTTCCTGCATCCATGGATGCCTACATTGCTCCAGAGCTTCAGGAATGGTAAGCCATCTCCGCTGGCGCATGCTCTGTTCTGGCCATGAGCTGAGCTCCTCCTTGACATGCATGGCAAACATTGCAGCTCTGCACAAGCCATCTGGGCTAAACTCATCTTGATGACTTTTGCTTTTGAAGTAATAAAATCCCAAAAATTCCTGAGATGGAAACATGAACCAGTTCACAAGTCAAAAAATAAAAAGGTGTAGTGGTTCCAGAAAAAGGGGGTAAAGGGTAAATTCATAGGACCAAAGAAATATGAACTCAAAGTATCGGATGAAGAGAAACATTAATAACAATACAAAGCCTTACTTTATGGTGAGATCATAGGAAGAATCAGCAATCTTATCACAAACTTTTGGGCTGAACTTCTCAAATCTATGTTCTTCAATCTTTAAAAGGTATGGCCGACTAATATATATTTTTCTCAAACTCTAGATAATAAATAGCTTATACAGTTAACTAAGAAAATAGCTACCAGCTATCATCCCTTTGTCTAGCATTTTGACTTGGCCTCTCCTCACACTTCCATCAACATTTAATCACTCCACATTACCTCTTTTACTGCTTGATCCTTTAACACAGTTAAAAACTGCTCCACTTGGCAGATGAAAGCAAAGGAGGAAGATTTCATGAGACTGCTTTGGTAAATGGGCCAATAATTCGGGACCTATTGTCCTTGTTGTGCATCCTTTGCTTCTATTGCATCAATGTGGATTATCTTGAGAAATAGCAATAGAGCTTTCCCAGACAGTTTTAGTTTGTGGTCTGATCAAACATGTTACTTCCAACATGGATTATATTCAGGACCCTCAAATTTTCAGCACCCTCGACCATTTCAGCTGCTGTAACACCCATGCCTACTCCCCTTACTCTTTTATGGCTGACCCTAAATTTTTACCATACCTCCAAATACTCAGCACTGCAAAAGCATGATTACAGAAATCATTAGTTGCCTGCATTTTAAAGGGAAGATAACCTTCTGGGCCTTATTGTTGTATAAAAGTTTTCCCTTTCTATCTGAGGCCTGTAAAAGGATTAGATTCAAACCAGACCAGAAGTGATCCAAATCTGAACATCAATCCATAAATATGATCTAAGCCGCAGATAATCAACCTTGATAGAAATATGTAACAAATTTTGATACCACATGGGGCACTGGACAATGGTGGAAGGTGGTGCAAGACCCAAGGTTTGGATCCATCAGATAGTGGAGAGGGATGGAAAGAGGGACAGCAAGGGACAGAGGCCTGGTTCAGGACGTAGGTAGTTTGTGTATGATAAAACGGTGTTATGTCTTAATCAAATTTTATTGGGTCACCATGAGACAGTTAACTCCTATAAAAATTCAGTCCATTGTTTACCAGATCATAGTTAGGCAACCGGATCCAAGATGTCCAACTATATCAAGACAAGAGATTGATTTTAAATCAAAGTCAGATCCACCGGTCAGCCTAGGCATAATGAAAAGAACATCTAGAATATACTTCCTCAGCTGCATCCACCCTACCTCTAATGTTTCTTCTTTCTTCTATAGGTCTTGACAATTCTTCAACATTTTCATGGGAGCCCACAAAAAGCAACTACTAATTAGTAGCCACCCTCAGCTGATCAGAAATATGCTAAGGTAAAGCTCATAAAAAAAGGATAATAGATCTTTGACCTTTATTTTTTCTCTCTCCTTTGCTAATTTTTCTCCTGTATGGAATCAATCAATTCACAAGCACCTCTTTCTTCCTACCCCAAGAGAGAATGAGCAGTGTATTTAGAGGTAAATTCTACTGACATAGTTCCTCCTCATTCAGAAGAATACAACTTTGGAGTTACAGATATGTAACTGTAGGAGTTCCTTGTGGATGTTCACTCCATAAAATTTCCAGCATACTATATGAACTCATACCCACTTCTATCACCTAATCTCTAAACGCCTAACAACGCCAGCCCCACCTATTTGCTCTACCCCCAATTTAAAACCCTGACCATGCCTAAGAGAAAAATAAAGCTTGTTTGCCATGTCTCAGCCCCCTGGCCCTGGGACCCCCTATCCTCTACAATCCACATCCCTTCTTTCCCTTTGTCATCCCTTTGCCTCCAACAGCTAGCCCTGCATCCCTCCACCTTGTAAAATGGCTCATGGGCTGTCAGGATCCAAAACAGAAAATAAAAACCCATATATTATTGGAGTTGGATTAGATATTGTTTTAGTCATTACAGATATCAAATTGCATATGAATCCAGCTACATCTATTCAGTTTAGTTTTGAATCCACGTATAATATGACTCAAACCTGGCAACCTCATGAGTGTGGCACATGCCTTCAATATCTTGGCCATGTATTGACTTCATGTTATTTAGGGCACTCCATACTGTGCACCTAGACTGATAGCCTTATTTTCTGCAATGTTATTATTACGCGGTATGTTTACCTCTTAGATGGAATTCACAATGTATGATTTGTTTATAATATCATAACACAGATTTTGAAGACTCACATGACTTTTTGTCTTTATAGATCTTTTTCATACTCGAGCAGGGGGCAAAAAGTTCTCCTAGTGCATTTCTCAATCTGTAAAACTTTTAGCTTTTTATTCAGAAGTTTGCCAGTCTACTACACTGAACAGGGCAGAGCATATATACGCTACACAATGCATAACTGCATTGGATATTGGGGATATGAATATGACTAACATTTGAAACCTTAAGCTTAACATTAAAATGGTTGAATTCATTACATTCTTAGAACAAGTGATATTGTTCACATTAAACAGGAAAGTCAAGAAAACTGGCAGAATTTATTTCATGACTGCCATATAGAATAGTACAATACTAACATGCCAAACCATCTAATATATTCCATTTGCTAAAAACTGAAATAATTTTGGAATGTCATTAATGTGATTGCATGAATACAAACAACAACAACAACAAAAGCCTTAATCCTAAACTAGTTGAAGCCGGCTATATGAATCCTTTTTCTCTGTTCAACACTATTTTGAGTCATATTTTTTATAAGATATAAAAATTCTAAGTCTTTCTTTATCACTTTCTTCCATGTGATTTTTGCTCTGCCTTTATCTCTTTCTTTCTACATATATCAAGTTACTCCTTTGCACAGGTACATCCCTAGATCTACATTGCACATATCCAAACCATTTAAGTCATTTTTTCCTTAATTTATCTTCAATTGAAGCTACCTCAACTTTTTTATGAATGATTTCATTTCTTATTCTATCTTTTCTTATATTACCACATATCCATCTTAATTTTCTTATTTTTGCCTCATTTATCTTATGATATTAATGCAATGCATGAATATCATGAGTAATAAAAATATTGAATACTCGGGTCTGATTAACATATTGGTTGATGAGTAAGCTAAAACAAGTTTATCCTGAATGATGTTTATATTCAAGTCAAAACTGATAAAATATAGTTAAAATAACAATAATAATATTTATAAAGAACCAAAGCTATCATTTGCTCAGTTACAAGCACAAGCCACTATCGGAGTGCCTTGTGATTGTGTACTCCATAAAATATACAAAGGCTCTTCATATCACAGGAATATTCTTAAAAGATCTGGGTTTAAAACTTCACCAAAAAAAAAAAAATTCACTTGGCTTTGAATTTTCTTATTAAAATTTCTCTAAGATTTCCTGCAGGGGGGAAAAATTATCAAGGCTTCTCTGGTGACTGATCATTGTTGAGCTAATTAAACCTATTAATGTGTGACACATCAGTCTCACACATTCATGTAAAATTATCAAAACCATTTTATCCATGTTCATGTATATAATGCATTTGTACAAATAGACTACTAGGGCACATTACAGGAAGAAAGAATAACAATAATACTGTACCATTATATCCCCTCGAACTCCTGCTTCTTCAACAGCTTCTCTTACAGCAGCCTCTTCAACTGTTTCATCATTTTCCCACCCTCCCTGTGAAGAAATAATAATAGAATATAGAACTAAAGCAACTCATAAGTAATAAAAATCAAATAAGAAACCAAAAAGAAATACCCATGCATGTGAATATATGAGACCATGAGGATGAGAAATATAGTAATAATAATGTTAACAGGACTCCAGAATAAAACTAAAACACTACGAAACACATGTAAAAAGGCCCTCCCAATATGATGATTTGGCAAGAAAATAAGAAGCCATTTAGCACATAAGAATCCAAAAAAAGCTAAACACAACGTTGTGAAGTCATCAAAATGGACACATGTCTGTAGAACATACTAATGAAGTGAAAATGTGAAAACCTATCTCCCTGTACTTCAACTACCACTATTTAGGACTTTGCCTATCACTGCCTGGGACTTGGTGGCAGGAAAATTATGAAACAGGTTTTCGCTAAGTGATGCAGCCCAAACCATGGCTCATTAAGATGATAGGAAAAACTCATGCATGTACAAGACCAGAGTTTTGGAAGTAGCAACATGAAGGTACAAGACCAGAGTTTTGGAAGTTAAATTCATTCTTGTTCTAAAAGAAATGGTTGTCAAAGTTAAGGAGGTTTCAAAGTTCAAAAGCCACTGATTGGTCATCGTTCCAATTTGGCATTAGGTCTGGCAACCTCCACCAGCAGCTGGAGAAAAGATCATAATTTCTGCCAATCCCATAAAGAACAATCAACAAGACTTTCAAATGCTTCAATCACCTTAATTGGAGGCTACATGATGGTATAGTGATTTCACAGAGGGATTATGCTGCAGCTGGCAACAAAATCTAAGCATCAGAGAGACATGATCCAATCACAAAGTAGGGCTGCAAACGAGTCATGTTGGATTGGAAGATGAATGCAATCCGTACATGAATCACATCAAGAATTTGAATTCCTAATCCATATCCATACAGGTCAAGTATGATAGAGTTTAAGATTTATTATACTGATCTATATATTTGTTGCTTACTTCTAACATGAATATATTATAAAAGAACACAAGAATTAAACAACAATAGCTTATCAATAAAAAGAAAAAGTTACTAAATTCACCAAGTGTTTGGGTGCAGTATATGATATTAATTTCAGGTCTGTTTAGGGACAAAACAGGTTATCTACATTCTATCCATATTTGAAACAGGTCATTTTTTCCTGAGCCTGATCCAGCTAACTTCAGTACAAATTGGACCATGTTATTTTTGGTTAGTTACAGATCAAAAGCATGCCAATCTAATCAGGCAAATCAAGGATTTAAGTGCCACTGGCATGAGCCATGGCAAAGACAGCTTTTACATGCCATGCCACACTGAGACCCAAAAAAGGATTTTCTTCTTTTTCCAAAAAAAAAAAAAAAAAAAGAGGACATAAGAGCCTGTTGACTTGGCACCTAACTATACCAGCCCCTGTTGGATTGGCACCTGTTGATACAGACCAGCACCGGTTTATGCAGGTCAGCACCACTTGACACCACGCAGCAGAATCAAAACCCAGTCCCAAAAAAATGCCAAGCAACTAATAGCCTGGCATGAGCCAGCTCATGAAACCAGGTCAACAGTGATCTTTTACATATTTCAGGAACAAGGATTCCATTGTAGTTGGCTTAGCTTAGAATCAATTCTCATGTGTTCCAAAACTTTCTCTAAGGTTCCTTTAGGATTTTGTAGTTTACTATTAACTTTCAAGCTAAAAAAACCCTGCACTCATATCAGTTTCAAATGTAATTTAAGGAAAGAGTTGCATGTCAGGCTTATCCTAATATAACCATTTTTTTATGGAAGAACATAGTTAACTAATTCAATGGATAAAAAATAATTGTTTGGGCTAAAAGAATTTTCTTATGGATTCTAAAAGATCCCCCTTCCTTCAATTTCTCATGCTTAGCTATCTAAATCAACTTTCCAATCTAACAACTTTTGCAAACCTTCCTCTTGAGTCTTACATCATTTGGTACAAAAGCAAAAGATTGTCATGGCTATTGATTTTAAGAGAGAGATGTAGCTAAGATAGTGCAAAGATCACCCCACAAGGCATGCAAGGAAAGGCCCAGACATTCCCGATGTTGCAGATCATGTCTTGTCAAAATATCTAGCTTCTCATCCTCCCTAGTTTCCTCTACATTTTAACACAATAAAAGAAGCTTTAGAGTAGTGATCCACCAAAGTATGTTGCAACTCAAACTGGGATAAACCATACATTGCTCATCTGTCTTCCATGGTTATATATTTCTCGGTTGTGCATCATCTTCTAACATAAAGAACACTAAATTTTCCTCCTCACAATATTCACAAATTCTACAATTTGGCAAAAATGCAGCAAAGGGAAAAGAAAACTTGTTATATAGTCCGTGTTGACACAGAAAATAAACAATCAGAACAGAATGGCATAGATGTTCTTAAATATGATGGGAACTAACAAAAGTATGAAATATGATCACTATGGAAAAAATTAAGATCTTCATTTTGAACAAAACTCCTCGAGCATGGTCGAATGACAATTAAATTATTTTGAAGCATCAATGCCTTAAAAAGATATACAAAGCCATTTGCTTTATGATTAATACATATGCATGAATCCATCTCAGCATTTTACTATCTAAGTTACTCATTTATTTTAATACATATGCATGACATTTATATTACTCATTTTATTATCCACCATGCTATTAGCCTATTGCAAAATCCTTATTAAATAATTATCTAGATCGACCATAGTTCCTTGAATAATTAATAGACTACCCCTTCATACTGAAATTCAGAGAATAACATTCCTTGGCCAGCAAATCTTTGCAGAAGCCTCACTCATACACATCAAGGTATTACTGGCAGATGTTTTTACAACAAAACCAAGAGAAAAAAGAAAATTCTTTATTTTCCCCATAATGGACCCACCAACCCTTCCACAACACTTAATGCTTAACAGCATTAAAATTTTCTAGATTCCCATGAACTACACTGCTTCATAAATAACAGCCAAATAAACAAATCTCCAAATGGGACCAAGAACTTATGAATGCAAGAATAGAGATAGTGCAGCCAATGTAAGATTCTACAAATGAATGGGATGAGTTTTAGAAATGGTTGCAGTGGAGCACAAAGAACAATCTAATGAAAAGGAAACCAAAAATTTTAAATGAAAACAAGTGAACGAAACTTATGTAGAAAATGAAAGTCAATTGAAATGTTAAGGAGTACTTGGGTTGATAGTTACCGACTATATATGATCCCCCACTTAAGTGAGAACTGATAGAGAGGAAACTATGGAAGGGAGAAGTATATGGGACAAGAAATTTAACTACCCTGCATTCGCTATTTTTCCAGGTACTAGAAACCATCAAAAAGGTGGTTTCTTATATCAAGGGCTAATCCACCCCTTAGACTTCACCTTCCCTCATTTCCCTTTGACAAAAGATACCATGTTGATGTATTATATACCATAAGGATGAAGTACCACATATCCAAACAGCCCCTAAGTAGATTAATTTTCAAATGACTATTGACACTTCAAAACTTTGAGCTATGTTGCCCTGATAAGCTGAAATGTGCACTGAAAACATCAAGAGCAAAGAGCAACAATGGTGTTTGCCACTTGTGAGAATTAGATCATAGCATCAATATCAAACAAATTTACTTCATATATGATTAATGACTGAAGTGCACTTGATGCGGTTTCATATTGTACACAGATTGCCGTATAATATTATTCTTTGTAACCAAATCATATAGAACTACAAGTAACAGTTCTTATCCCTTCAATCCTTAGACAGATAAATTATCATCTCACATGAAACCGCATTCACAAAACTCCATCTAATTAATACATATAATATGTATGGAAAGTTAAAACTCAGAAATTTCTGAAATGCTAAAATGTTATAGTCAGAAATTTACAAAGTGCTGGATATTGATTCATTTTTTTGACTACCAGAGAGTGAAACAAATAGGCAGTATCACAGAAAAAAAAAATGCATCAATCCTGTCATGACAGCAACTTCATGATAATACAGAAAATATCTTCTTTACAAATGAATGATAGATATTCCCATGTTTAAGATGTATAAGAAGCACATGTAGACTAATGCAAAACTACACCTAAATTGCAAGTTAGTCAAGTAACTAAACCAAAGATTCAATTCAGTACTTTGTACCACCCATTCTAATCCATGTTAATGTACGTAGGGGGAAAAATGAATACATGGATGATAATACTTCAGGAATATGGTAGCTACAAAATACTTTGTGAATAATTCTATGCAGCATCAAATTGTAGTATGGAAGTTAGGAATAGTATATGACACTTCAAACACTTTGTTCTCTCTTCATCAAACTTAATAATTCAAGAGACAGGATTTGCATCTCTGATCAGAGACATATTTGGTAAGGTGCACGATAGTTGTCATTTTGTAGCATGTTATTTTTATGGACAGGAGAAGGTGCCAATGAGTCAGACCAGAACCGACCCAATTTCAACCAGATGCAGACCAATTCTCAGACAAATCAGGTTGCATCTTGGGTTTGAGGACACCTCTACAGCTGAGATTGCACTCTGGTGCATGATAGTTGTCATTTTGTAGCATGTTATTTTTATGGACAGGAGAAGGTGCCAATGAGTCAGACCAGAACCGACCCAATTTCAACCAGATGCAGACCAATTCTCAGACAAATCAGGTTGCATCTTGGGTTTGAGGACATCTCTACAGCTGAGATTGCACTCTGGTGAGGCTCACATACAGCTCACTGGGCCAAACCAGACTTCAGCCAACTAAAATGTATAGATCAGGTTCAGATTCAAGACAGACATGATACTAGATAAGAAAAGCAGGTGGAGTGACTTGAGGTCCAGATTGTAGAACTAAAATACAACAACATATGGCTCAGGCCATGGTGAGAACTAGAAACTACACACCTACACCGTTTTCTCACATACAACAGAAGGATTACAGAATACAGAAAGAGGGAGAGAACATCTGACTTGGACCACCTGTGTTGAACACAAGATGCAGATGATTAAAACAGTGTGTTGAATTCAACTTTTGTGTCCCAATTTGGAATTTGACCTCCTTTTAGACTGAAGACAAAAAGAGAACTCTTCTCTCTACAATATTTAAATGAAAAAAGAGGGGGGAAAGATTCTAAATGCCTGAATATCCTCCACCACACCACCAGCCTCGGTTTTCTTTCTAAAATTTCATTATAATTGGCCTAGTGACTGCATTAAAGCATGAAAAGGAAAAGGTCACAAGCTGAGTCATATACTCAACCAAAAGATTAGTATGTGATGATGACAACAACAAAGAGTATAACACGTAGCTTTTGTAGCCTGTGTCATCAAAAGATGAGTATACTTAAAAATTAAGCAACTCAAGATAATAGATATGCCAGGGTAAGCAACAAGTTAGGATAACCCATAACCAATACCAAATAACCGAATAACCATTTATACCAATAAATAAAAAGAAAATCTCTCATATAATTAGATTGGGTATCACAAATTCATATTTGTCAGAGTATAGTTTTTATTTTTTTCAAAGACCTGTATGATTAATATAATAAATATGTAATCCAATTTTAGAGCAAGCAAGCAATCAAAAATATATATGTACGCAGATGTGACTGAATAACTCTCATCATATGACAAATAATCAAATTTGTCTCAAACAAATTTATTATTTACTCCCGCATACTCTTGTGGATGGTGGTATGTCAAATGACATGTGGTGTTAATGATACTTGTTAAGTGGATTAAGTTTTCTCCTCCTATGGCAACATCAATTAAACTATTTCTAGTATACATGCCCCTAAGCAACTTATTACTCAGCAACACTCCGATGAGATGATATATAGCATACCCTGCTTCCATCTATATCAATTTTTTGGTCATCTGCCAGTCTTCTAAACAAAACTTGTCCTTAATCCTTCATCATTATCATCAACTTTGCAAGTAGTAAAGTTTCATCAAAGTTTGTCATTATTTTATGATGTTCAGTAACATTTATTATCCTTTTATGTCTCCCAAGATTCAAAGAGTATTACTGATAAAGATCAGATGGGTAAAACCTGACTGCTGCACTACAGTAGATTTATCCTAAGCTACAGTTCCCTCTTTACTTTCTCTCTCTATGTTTGAGTATGAAGCCTTTTAGCCTAAAAGCCATAATTCATCTTTAGCAAATGTGACTGTTTCTGAATTTTTGGTATGCTAAAATACTTTGAGATCAAGTCTCACATAGGAATGATTTTAGGAACCATTTTTAGTTAAAATTTGTATTCTTTGATGAAAGATCATTCACTCCATAACAAGATTTTGACCTAAATTAACCCTCGGAAATGTTGTTGAATTCATGGACAAACAAACATATGCAAAACAAATGTCCCATATGAAGCCTAAACAGGATGTTTTGGTGACAAGGGCAACAAGGGAAACCTATAATATTGGTAGTTTTTGATTCAGGTTCATACAACCATGGAGCAACCCCTCTAAGATTACCCCAGATTTGAAAATTAATCTAGACTAAAAGAAAGCAAGGTCTGATGTAGCGGGCAAAATTCATCTTCAAGATGTAAATTATGATCCTATAAGCCAAACACAATCTGAATTTCCAATAATATTTTGAAAACTAATTCCAAAAGGTGTTTTTTCATTAGATTAAATAGGGAAATATTGATATGGTATAATGGAATAGTGTTGAAAAACATAATAGTGAAACTGTTGTCCAAAAAATACTAATGGGTGAGAAATATTTTCTAATGGATTAAATTGTTTGAATGCTGTAGTTCTAGCTGCATGTCATGTAACTATTGGATGCTTTCCAACATGAAAAATAAGACACTCCTTGAATTTCATACCCAGAGATTGTGACTTCCCATTTGCCTCTAGATGCATTTATTGTGTATGTGTCAAGTATATGATAACCAAGAACATCGAATTCTAGAATGTGCCCATTATCAACATTTGCCCTAAACACAAACATCTATAAGAAACTTGAAGACGACACCCTTTCTAAAAGCCTTAACTTCTTGAAAGCCTAAATGGGAATTTGACCTGCTATCAGTAGTTCTTTCAACATGAAAGAAGTTGACTCCCTTCCTTCCCATAATAGATCCACTCCCTAAAATTTTATAAAAGAAATAGGAATGCAGTCCATGCTTAACTCAGCACCTAGCCATGGTAGTTGTTTTAGTCTGCTGATTCTCCAACCATATTTTCTGACTGATACAGATGGGAGAGTAATGATGAGAATATAGGTGGGTTTAGGGATTGCAAGGGGGTTGTCCTAATAAGCAATATGATGCAAAAGCATCAAAACATTTGGACTAAACAACTACAACCATAGGCCGTATAAGAGGCAAATTGAATGGTGTGTTTTTCATTAATAATACCATAACTATATTCCAAAAGGATATGGAGAAAAAATTAAACTAAGTAACAACTATAGTGGGATTTAATATCACGCATACAAATATTAGATCAAATGCAAGAATAGGAGCAAATTTCCAAAGCAGGTGAAGTGTGCGCCCCCCCCCCCTCCAAAAAAAAAAAATGCATTTACTCTGAAAAGCATAGAATACACGGATACATGCTATCCAATATAACTGAATTTTATTTAAAAAATATCTTCATTTTATCATAGCTTTGATCTTTGCATTTCGATATAGATCTCATAATGAGATTTTGAAAATAATCATATCAAAGAAAGAAGTGCAATATATTGAAAAAAGCTATGCTGAAGCAAAATAACATACAGGATTTGAGTAGTTACTATCAATGAAACATATTTTCCAAAAACAAGAATATGCAAAAATGACCTTAGCCTTGGAGCTTTTGAAGCTTTGGGACATTCTCCCTAATGCCAAAGCTCAGCTTTGTACTCATACACATCAGCCAGACAAAAAGATAACAAATGCAACTCAATGTCAAAAATCACTTTACCATGGAAACTCACAGGAGACATTTGTGTGGCGGAAAAAAATGGTATCGCATATCATTGCCAGTCAAATAATAAGTGTCTGCAAATTAAATTGATTATACAAACAAAAAATCTCTCCAAGCATGTAAAACTTAAAGTGACACTGTCCAGATAATTTGTACACTCTACAGGAACTTCTTAAGATACATTCCTTCAGGTCTTCTTTAGCACAAGTATTGTGTACGACCTACAGATAGGATGAACATTGAATACTGAGAGTCAGTACAATAACAAGTTAACAACAAGACAAGACCTTATAATAGGCCATCAACTCCCAATATTGTACAGTTATTGAAGGAAATTTGGTAATAAGATTAAAAGATATGATTTGTCAAATTTGATCAAAAAGGTCAAATACAGAACCACAGCCCACAATACATGAGAATGATTGTGGTTAAAGATATTGAAGAAAGGAGAATTAAGTTTTTCAAGGCCTTGTGAATAACTTTGTGACAACCAGTAAACTAATTGTAACAATTATGTATCCAGTAAGAGGATGAAGCATATTCTATTGTGTTCCATTTATTAAAGGAAGGTAGAATTATGAAACATTCATGCCTTGTTTCAAGAGAGATCAGTTCACAGGTCTCCTTAGAAATTCACTCAAGTGATTGCTAGTGTCTTCAACAAATGCTCTCGATTTCTTTTTTCTTCTTTGTAACCTGCCTTCCTCCTTTCTAACTATTGTGGCAATGATAACAATATAGAGCTAGGGATATCATACCTTTGGAAACAAAAGGCCCGGTCCACTTTGTGAGTTTATCATAAGAACTTCAAGAATCTGCTTTGGGTTAGAGCCACAACTTTCATCACACTCTCTATATTTGAATGGTATACACCTGTAGGAAGTGCAAAATGTTAGAAAATAAGTTAGAGCTGAACTAAACATAGCAGTCTATATTAAAATTTCAAGAGTTCCCGTACATAATCATGTGCACTATTAAAATATTTCAACTACCATCACATACAAACCCAAGCAATTGAGTATAACATAAGAATATGTCATTTCTTACCGCTCTGTTCAATGTGCAAAAGAAAAAAGAAAAAAGAAAAAATCAGTAAAATGTTTCAAGACTTACTACATCTTTTATGCATATAATATTAACAAGATCTGACTAGTTTTGCAATACTAATGCAAGTCCTGCATTAGATATTAAACATGGAAATCTGATTGTCTACCATCTCAACATAGTAGTAATACAATAATCACCACAAGCACACTCATAAGCTGTTTCCAGAAGTTTGGGATTAGCTTTATGTAGTTTTCAGATTTTACTTGTATTCTCCAGCATTGAAAATGTTTTTAAAACCCCTTTATTTGGTGGGCTATATTATCCATTGCATCAACTCCTTGCTGACATGCAGTGTCATATGGTACCCTACATAAGTTAATAACACATCCATCAGTGGCACCAACATTTGCCTTTACAAGTTTTGCAGAACAGCTGGAACACTAAAAAATAGCCAACTAATGCTGCCAACTAAGATTGATTTAACATCATGACGAGGTTCCATTCTTTGGTACGAAACTTAAACAACAAATAAATCAGCTTGAATCAACCAATAGTTAATTAGATCTTGCAGGTATTCCGGTTTGAATTTGCTTTCCACCCTAACTCTAGTTTCATCCTAGGCTTTCCAGTTGATCAATCATCTCAAAACTAATTGAAGCGGCCTTCGAGTCAAAAGAGGCAAGATATCCATATTTTGAAAAGAAACATCAGCACAGACAGTGACAACGACAAAGATCATCGTGCGGCAACCACGACGACGACACCAAAGAAGCTGCGGCACCTACGTCAAATGATTTCACAACAGAAACAATCGATCAATTTTATCACTCAAAAAAAACATATCCGGTAAAATCATTCAAGCGTGAATGCATTGACATGAATATATATATGCATACATATATGTATGTATATTATAAAAAAAGAAATGAAGTACAAAAGCAGAATAATTTAAAACAAAAAAAAAGGAAAGGGGAGATGAATGGAGAAGGGGGGGACCCGGCAACAAGGCGACAACCGGCCTCGTATCGCTGCTGATGTCGACCCGTGCGGGCCACCAAATCACACATGCTCTTCTCCTTTCTTATCCCTCTTCTCCCTCTCCTTCTCCCTCTCTCTCCTTCCTTCTTCGAAGCAAGAGAAGATATCTATCACCCTTCTCCTCTCGCCATCCCGGAGACACGCCCCATTGTCTCAATCCCTTGTTCAAATGCAGCGGCGGCGGAGACGACAGCGACCACCAGGAATCCCCACCACCGAGTACAAAACGAGGGCGCTGAAAAGAAAAAGGGAAGGGCGTTGGAAAGGGGCAAGGACCGGGGGGGATCACGACGGGAGATCTCGCAAAATAATAATCATATCAGAAAATGGGCGGGGTGGGACCGGTGCGTGGGCCTCACCGGGTCGAATAGAGGCCGAAAAGGGCAAGCTTTTTGCTGCCGCGCATCAGTCGGCGATGACCGTAGCCACGGGCGTTGAACAAGTCTGCCGGAGACTATTGCGTGCCGCTTCCCCCTGGTCCCTGCTACGGCCCCTATTCTTTTATTAGAAAACTAACCTTAAAAAAAAAAACACACACACCTCTTTTATTATTAAATATTATTATCAAATTTAAAAAAAAGTTGGATTGCCAAATCCATCCATGCTTATCTTGCACTTATGCAAATTTTTTTTTTTTCCCCGAGACTTATAAGACACTTTTAGTAGCCTTTAAGACACTTTTAGTAGCCTTTGAAATAGGGGATAAAGGGGATATCGATATCCCTCTTATTTCCAAAAGTCATAACTATAAAGGGATAGTAGAGAATAAAGTTAACCAAAGAAATAATCCATGGTTAACCATGGGATATCCCCTCAATTTATTCCCTAGAAAATGTAGGAATATCTGGTTATCCCTCCAAATAAGAGTAAAAAAAAGGTTATCCTATGGATTTACCTTTTTGCATTTGATATGATCAATGGGATAGCCAAGGGATATCCCTAGGGATAGCCAGGAGATAAATTCTATCCCGTACACTTATCCATGATAATATTTTTCCTATCAAACACTACCTTAGATAATGTCCATTTGCTAAAAGGTATAGTTTTATCAATTGTTGGATGATTACATGATTGTTGTATAAAAATTTCTTAAATAGCATGTATACAAAATGTATATTTTGTATGGACAAGAAGCATACCATTAAGTTTATGATTAATTATGAAGGTAAAATTATCAAAAGCATAAGATAACAATATATTGCAAAATAAAATGATGTCAATTGTGAAGAGATGATTGGACAGGCACTAAATCCATGTGTTAAAATTTGGTTGATTAAAATAAATTGATCAAGATTACTTCCTAATCATACTTTCTACTGTAAGAATTGGTTTGGCCCACTAAGATTAAATCCTAAACTGTTTATCACCAAGAAGTCTGGCCTTTAGTTAACAGAATACACTCATTTCAAACACCTATAGCTAATTAAAAAAAAAAAAAAAAGCTTCCTTCAGGGTACATACTCATTATCTTTCATTTTGTTGATATCGCTTCGTTAAATTTAACAACATTTTTTGAATCGATGAGTCATTTGATTGTTAAAAGAGTTTTACTTGAGAAACTTTAAATTTTCTTATATATTTTTGTAGGTATTGTAAAGCCTAATATTCACGATTCTTGAACATCATTAATTAGCTTTTTATTTAGGACAGAATTTCTCTGTTAAGATTATATAAATTGATATATTCCTCTGTTGATTTTCTACCAAGAAATCTCATCCATTAATGTTCATCACTAAAAAGAACATCAACATTTGGTGTTGCATTAATTTTTTATTTTTATTTTAAAAAATCTAATGAACTCAATCATAAACATCTTTGTTTTTAGATTGTCGATGAAGCTTTTAAAATTTTTGGCTACAAAAATTTATTGTTTCAAAGAAAAGTCAAAACAAAAGTAAGGAATGACATAAATTACACATAAATATTGCCACCGATGTATTATCTACACATTAATGTATAAATTTGTAAACAAGTAAGAACTCAAGATCAATATCCAATGAGTCCATGACAGCAAGAATATTCATTTCTTTTTTTCCAAAATATATTATCAAGATTTAACTTGATTTATTAATAAAGCATTATGTAAATATTTGAAGAAGTAAAGAAAGAGAGAAAAATAAACAAGAGAAGAAAAATATAGGGGGAGATCATAAGCAATGAGAAAGAGGGAAGATCAATAATGTGTGATATATTTTGCTTGGCTAGCCAATCCATAATATAATTTTTCTTTTTAGATCATCCAGCCAACTAGATATAATTATAACTATATTAAACAATCCACAAACATATACTCTTCTATAATTGAATTCACTCAAATCTACCAAATTTAATCTTTATATAATAGTTCATACATTCAAAAAATTCCTTGCTTCTTGAGGGGCCAACAAATATTAATATTTAATGGGCTTAGATATTTGCATATCATCTCTCTTGATCTAAATTTTATATCATTATTTGAAACAAAATGTTGTTGATTAATCTTTATCATTAACTCATTTTTTCCAATGTGTCTTAATCGATCACCTAACAACTTTTGGTTAATATAAAGCATCTGAAAATAACCTTTCTATCAATATCATGTCTTCTTCAAGTGAATCTCTATCATAATGTTAGATGTAACTATATTTATTGTATTACTTTTTAATTTCATAGACAAGATTCATTCCTGTCCAATTGAACTCTTCTTTAAATATATTAATAGTTCAATAATCTTAGTTACTTATTTTACCATGGTTAAAATCTTCATATTTATCTTTCCTTATAGGGTGTTAAAAATAATATTGTTAAGTTCTTTATTGATGAACTTAAGTGTTAATTGTCCGAAGCCATTTTTGCTGATAAATAAAAAAACATAAAATAATATATATCAATAAATGATGTATGGAAAAGAGATGATAGAACTATTATTAGATGAGCATAAAAGCTTGGACAGATTTCAAAAGTCTAAAGTTTTTGGCTACTTTATATTTGTCAATAAAAATTAAACCAAATTCACATGTATTGAAAAACCAAGTTACATGCAATAAAGAGACTTTCAAAATTTAGATGTATAAAATGAACTAGTGAAGTGACATGCACTAGTCCATTCTTTACATCCAAATTTTGAAAGTCTCTTTATCTTTTTACTTATTCATTTTGAGCTTAACATGACTCGCTTTATTTGGACTTTTTATAGATGTATTTACAATTTAGGACATTTCTTGCTTATTATTCCATTTGAAAAAATATAATGTTGCTTATCACTTGATAATTATATAATTCTAATTTAAATGAATCATTTCCATTATTTTAAATATACTCATGTCTCAAAAATAAGTAATGCATTCAAAAAATACTAGTTTTTTGTCTAAATTTTTGAAAAAAAGTTAAATAAAGTTAACTCAACTTATTAGCGAAAGAAATATAAGCAATGCACTTATGAACTAAAGAAAAGGAAAATAAAGAGAATGTAAGAGAGAGAGAGAGAGAGAGAGAGAGAATTACGTGACATTTTACATCTTGTGATCCTAAGTATTTATGAACAACAAGAGAGGAAATAAAGAGAAAGTAAAAGATATCAAAATATTATGAGGCATTTGATATAAGGTGATCCATTTAGGATCATCAATAATTTGAGTGAAGATAGTAGGATCATCGCATTTGGTTATATCTTAGTGATTCTACATGACAGCAATTATAGATTACCTTCATTTATAAAATCACTATTCAACTTAATGAACTTCTATGCATCCTTGATGATGAGTATCTAACTAAGATCATCTTGGGCAATGACCTTGTACTAGGATTTATGGACAAAATGGCCTCTCATCCATAGAAAGGAGCATTAGATATTATTTTCATATAATACGATATAATTTAACACTATAAGATTATATCATAATATAATATAATATTATAATATTATATAATAATTTTATTATATTATTATAGTATAGTATTCTGATTATATTATAATTAAATAAATTTTATAATAATAAATAATTAAAATGATAAATTATTATAGCAGTTGCAAAATATATTAGGTGTAGTTTTGGTGTGATATGGTTAATAATTTTAAATTCTCATGTTATATAAAGTAGATTAATTATGGATAGCTAGGTTTTTTTAATAACTAGGATACAACATATCAAATATGGTGATCTTAAATCATTGAAATTAAAATCATTGGAAGATAAGAATCATCGATGATTTAAAATCATCATAGTGGTCCTACTTGGGTTACCATGCACCTCCTATAAGAAAAGTGACAAGGAATTAAAAAAAATAAAATACAATAATAAGAATATAATAAATTTTACTTAATCAATTTATTATTTTAGATAGTTTATATAAGTATTAAAATAAGAGAGTAATGTATGTTAAATGATCAAGATCTACATATATGTATTCTTAATCAACCATTATATAAAAATGTCATTCTCTTTAAAATTTCTAACTAAGAGAGGTTCGCAATCCAACCCACTTTCTTTTGAAGCTTTAGGGCTTCTTTTATCATGATCTCACTCAAGCTCTTTGACCCTCTAGCCTTAGAGACTTTCATCATCCCTTTGTCTTCTTCTCTTTTATTTTTAATTTCCTTATCCCTTTCCTTCTTTCTTCTTCTCTGCCATCTTCTATTGCTCTCTCTGCTACCCCACCCTTCTCTACTTCTCTTGCTTCTCTTTATCTCCCTCCCAACTAAACTTTTTTTCCCCCAACTTCCTTCCTCTTCCTTTCTCCTCTCTCACACCACTTTTCTCTTTCTTTGTATCCTTACATAGAGTTTGAGATATTTTCTCTTCCTTCTCTTCTTCTTTATAATTCGGCTTAGTTTGTAGCCCATTACACCCCTTTTTTTACCTTTCCTTCTCTTCTTGGATGCCCTTTCTAGGCTAAATTGTGAGATTTTAGTCAACCATCTTTCTTGTGGCTTTAACATCCATGATGATAAATTTTTTTTTCTATTATATACAGGTAGTAATTTATGATAATGAGTGTACGATAATGTTAATTTCTTTATTATAAGTGTTATCCCACTTTTTCTATTGTAAGTGTTATCTTACATACTTTCTCCATTTTCTTAGCTCTACACTTAGTAATAATACTTTTAATGATGGAAGAGCTCCTTAAACAAAGTGACGTCTTAGTTAATTGATTCAAGATCTTTCTTGATTACTAATGTCGAATTTGTCAATGGTTATAGTTGAGATTTTCATGCTTCCAATAGTTCTTCAATGCATCCTATTTGAGTTGACAATAGGATTTTTAAATTTAAGGATCTAAATTTCTTTAAAGTTGTGAGCATGAGTGGTTTGTTTTTCTATGATTTTTGAAAACTATGATTTGAATTTTAAATTTGATTTTAGGATTATTTTTTTAAGATCATGTATTCTTATTAAGCTTTATCTCTTGTTGTATATTCATTTTCTTAATGGTATGATATGAAAGGAACTAGTTCCTATTCTTTTCTTAATATACTGAAGCATGTTTATGGGCACACATATATGTCTTAAAATTCCATTTAAGTCTATTAATTTGTCCCCTATAATATGTATATGATTGATCTTTTAAACAAGAGCAAACAAAAATTAATGTTGGCAAGATTAAATCTTTTTATATTGCCTCTTATGATCAAACTTCTGTATCTCTATTTGAAATGATATATTGGCCATTCATATTTGTTATAAATTTTTGAATCTCTTAAATGATTACTTATTATTTTCTTAATTGCTATAAAGTAATTACTATAATGTCTAGTATCACCTTTGACCATATTCACTTTGAGGGCATTTAGTACGAGGTGATCCATACAATTACCAATGATCTTGATGGAAATAATAAGATCACTATATTTGGTTGGAACTTAGTGATCTTATATTGTGGTAGTCTCATATCCCCCCTATCTCTAAAGTCATTACTCAACTAAGTGATTTCATACTTGTTCGAGCCAGATATCCAGATCATCCAATATCACCCTCAGACAATTATCTTAACATGGGATTCAATGAACAAAATGCCCCTCAATCATATAAAAAATATTTGATATTATTTTTATATTAATATAATATATTAATATTATAAAATTATATTATAATAATAGTATAGTATAGTATAATATAATATAATATTGTAATATGCAATTTCATAAAATATAACATAATTATAATTATAATATTATGTTATAATATATTATAAATAGAGTTAGACATGGCTACATTGAATATAGTCAAGTGTAGAACTTGATCATCTTCCCCACCCTTAGATCTACATGAATTCTAAAGCCATTCCATCTTTTGAAATTCGTGAACTATGTGGATTTAAGAATGAAAGGTGATCGGATTCAGACTTGGCTACATTCGAATTTAGCCAAATCGACCTCTTGTAAAAATAATATTATAACTCAATCTAAACACTATAATAATAAATAATAATAAATAATAAGAAATAATGATATACCATGACACTTGCAAAATATCAAGGGTAGTTATTTTTTAAAATAAAAAGAGGATAATTAGTCGGGTAATTTTGGTATTCAGTGATCTAAGATTCCTATGGTATACCAAATGTGGACATTCTAGATCATCAACAATCTTTAGTTACTAGCATATATCATACTAACTATAATGATCTTATATCATTAAGGATTAGATAACCTTAGTATAAATATTAATAATGATGTAAGGTCACTATGGTGATCCTATTTGGCTTTCCAAATACTTTCTTAAAGTTTTGGTTTATTGGTACATTTACTCATTATTCTATTCTTCTTGTCATAGTAATCCTTCGTATGGTTAGTTTGTTCACACTTAAAATAGAAGGTCTCCTCTTAATTCTTCTTCAACTTCTGACTTGGCTAGGTTTAGTTTGACTGATTCTAAATTTGATGAGATTTGAGTGAAGGATTCTGCTTTCTTTTTGAAGTTGTTTTCTAAAGGTTTAAATTGACTTTTATTTGAAGGTTGTGATAGGCCTTGATTAGGAGGATCTTAGATTCAGACTCTTGCTTGTACTTGAGCTTAAGTTGGTATTATTTTTTTATCCTAATAGAATTGATAATTTCTTTTAAAATTTAAAGTCAAGTCACTTATGATTTAGCCAAGAAATTGACCATGGTGGAGGAAAATAGTAGTTAAATCTTGAACCTTATAGTCTTAGAAAGTTTGTATTCAACCAACTTGAGTTTTTTAAAAGAGATCTTAGAATTCATGAATCTGAATTTTAATGGTTTAAAATCCATTATAGCATGCTTTTAGGACTTAGATAAGGTGAACCAATAGAGAGTCGCATATATTCTTAACAACTTATTTAAAAGATAGGTATCAACCAATGTCTTATTTGACTTTGTCATATTTCGAAAAAAAAAAGCCATTAAACTTTTCAAATTTGATAGTATTATGATATCAAACGAAGTCATTTTATGAAATATGTATTGATTAATAAGTTTGCACATGCAAGACACAAGATTTAGTCCTTAGTAGTTTAAGTATTTAATTAATATCTTTTAATAATACTCAACTCAATTCAACTAAGCCTTTTTTTTTAACTACATGGGGTCAGCTACATGAATCCACTTCCTCTACTCTACTCTATTTAGGACTAAGTTGACACTCAAATTATAAATAGTTATATTTTTTTTATTTTTGTCATGTCAGTTTAGGTCTACCTCTATCTCTATCATTACTATGAATTGTTAAAAGATCACTATTTCTAATTGGAGCATCTAAAGGTTTTCGTTGTATATATCCAAACCATCTTAATCAATTTTTACTTATTTTATTTTCAATTGGAGCTACTTCTATTATGTCTCATATGTATTTATTTCTAATTCCATCTTTTAAAGTTTTATCACCACATATCCATTTTAACATGTGCATTTCTATTATACTTAATTTATTCATATGCTATTTCAGTATTGCTCAATATTCTATTCCATATAGCATAGCTGGCCTAATAGTAGTTTAATAAAAAAAAATTATTTTAATGGGATGCATTGATCATGCAATACTTCAAAGCACTCCTCCACTTAAACTATCATGCTTTAACTCTATGATTCACATCTTAACCCATTTCACCTTCTTGCTAGATAATTGATTTTATATACCTAAATTTTTTACTTCTTGGTATCTCTTGGCTTGCAATCTTCATTGTCTCTTCATTTGTATTTCTATTTTTACTAAAATTATAATTTATGTATTTAGTCTTAATTCTACTAATTTTAAAATCCTAAGATTCTAAAGCCTTTTCTAAATCTCTAATTTAGCATTTAATGCACATATTAAAAGAAAAATTTACTAAAATGGGATGGTAAGTATTCAAATACAGTTATCAGAGTATATTTCAAACTTGTAAACTAAATTAATGATGGAAATTAAAACAATATAAAGTGCATATGTGGGGTTTTAGATAAACTATTAAATATATTTTAAATGCACCAAAATACTCTAGTGTAGGTTAAAAATAAAGTAAAACAATTTTAATTCTTAAACTAAGAATTCTACACCTTTATTGAAGTAGTTAAAATAATTTGTTTTAAATTTGAATTGCTATTTAAAAAATTTTTGCACTATTTTAGAGCACAAAAGTAAGGATTTTGGTTTTAAAAATAAAATTTCAAAATATTTAAAGGACCCTTGAAATTAAAGTTGATCTAAACCTTTTTCTCTTTTATAGAAGATATATTTAACAAAACTACAAAATAATAATATTCTGTGATAGAATCAAAAAATATTAGCATACTGAAATTTTTTCTTAGAATATTGGAAACTATTTTGAAAATTTGCTAGAAATTGCTTATAATTTCATGCAATAAAATTTAAATAATAGAAAAAAATTAGTAGGTATGCATAAAATAAGGCATGCAAAGTATCTTAAGAATAAATTTTGCTTCCTTGAGCAAGTGTTTGGTAAGATTTTCTCCAAGTTATAATGAACCTAGCTTAGCCCAAAAGTAAAACAATAGGAAGACAACAAGCACACATGTTTTACCTTACTATGTGCATGGCTCAATGAGCTAAATGAGTGAATATGTACATACTTGATTACTAGCCCAACACCCACAAAGTTTAACTATGCTTAGAACTCCTCAGCATTAATAAATGCATTAACCAAACCAATTTATTTGGATTCTTGTAATTCAAATTGCATAATAAGTTGAATTGCTTCTTAGCCGTAAGTCAGAGTTCTCTAGCAATAGATCAACTTGTAATCAAAATGGCTGCAAGACAATTATGACAACTAGAGTTAATATTTTAATCTTTTTTTAAATAAAATCTCTCGGCCTCTTTTTTTTCTTTCCTTCTCTTTTCTTCTTTTAACTTGCTCTCTAAGGTAGTCTTTGATAGAAAAAATATTATCCATGGATAAGTGTACGGGATAAAGTTTATCCTCTGGTTATTCCTAGGGATATCCCTTGGCTATCCCTAGGGATATCCCTTGGCTATCCCTAGGGATATCCCTTGGCTATCACATTGATCATATCAAATGCAAAAAGGTAAATCCATAAAATAACTTTTTTTTACTCTTATTTGAAAGGATAACCAGCTATTCCTGTATTTTGTAGGAAATAAATTAAGGGGATAACCCATAGTTAACCATGGTTAACCATAAATTATCCCTTTGGTTAACTTTATTTCCAGCTATCCCTTATAGTTATGATTTTGGGAATAAGAAGAGATATCCAGAAGATATCCCCTTTTATTCCCTATTTCAAACACTACCTAAATCTCTTCTTGCTACTTTCAATGACACCATCACCGTTCACTAACTCCAAAACATACATAGCTAACTTTTCTATCTTGGACTTCATCATTATAGACCACTACTACTCCTTTCTCCTATCTTCTTCTATCCTATTCTCTGAGTCTCTTACAGCTATGGACTATTGTCAACTATTGGAAACATGTGATTGAATTTTCTATCTTGAACTCTATTATACTGGCCTTTTCTTCCACTTTGCCTCTTTCATCGCTATCCATTTCTTCTCTGCCCTTCTTCTTCACCTTTTTTTCAGCCTCTTCTTTATGCATGTCAATGTGCTTGGACCTAGCATTTTCTTATAATATATTTGATAAAATATTTGCCATGTCCCTTTTTTTTTAAATCTCCTTTAAACATAAAAAATGAGTAATCTCTTAGGTCAGTGGTTGCAACTTAAGTTGTAATATGATATAGTTTTAGTACAGCTTCAACTAGAAAGCTCCAAACAACCTCTTATGAATCTAATAAAGAATTAATAAATAGACTTAAACCGTTTGGAAAGGAAAAAAGGTAAATTTACTTGTAACATCCCATGCATTACGCGGTTTGCTTTTTAATCTTCTTCGAGTTTCAAATATCAGTTGAGGATAATTTTTGGAATATGGAGGAGCATACTTTGGAAGAAATTTTTGGCATCAAACCAAATCGAGTCATTGAATGCTTCATAAAATGTCAAGCATGGTTTCAATGCTTTGGTTTCCATCATAAAATTGGCTCTTGGCATAGAGAGTAAAGAGGGAGTGAAAGATAACACGTGGCGATAGCTCTTGGCAGGGTAAACTTGAAAGAACATATTTTACATCAAATCAAACCAAGTTATTGAATGCTTTGTGATGGGGCCAATTGACCCTATGGGCAATAATAATCATATTTGGGATTGGTCTTGGCCGATCCTCCTCGGCCCCAACAATTTCTAGGCGGCCCCATCAGGCGGCCTAGCAATTTCTAGGCAGCCTCAGCAAGTCCTAGACGACCATCCTAGGCGGTTTTTCTAGGCGACCCCATCTTGGATGACCTTTCTAGGCGGCCCCATCTCTTTCTAGGCGGCGGTTTTAGATTCCCGACTCCACAACCATTCTAAGCGGCTTCGGTTTTAGATTCCCGACTCCACAATTACGTTGGCTCCCATTCATGTGCCAAGGCATTTATGGTTTTATAACATCCACGTACATCTGCTCTAAGACATTTATTGCCTTATTTCCTCACATGCACTAAGGCATTTATGGTTGCCATGTTGGCACCCTTGAGAAAAGAAAGGAAGCTAGGACGAGGAGTTCCCAATCCCAACTCCACGGTCTTCCCCCACGACTCCATTTTAGATGATTCTCCGAGACTCAGCTTCGGTCCATCCTGGTCTTTCTCGGTAGCAATGACTCCCGGCTTTTGGATTTCTACTCCAGGTAGCCGACTCCCGGTTCTCTGCTCCCCCACATGCTTGGCTCCACCATTGTCCGTACATGCATGGGGGAGGTACAAGATAATTATGTGGCCACCCATCTCTGATGGGATAGCGCCCAAATAAGCCTTGCTGCTCTGACAAGTGACAGCAGCTCAAATCTCACAGACATCAGCCCTCACATTCCATCCACAAAAGTTATCATTCATTATGAGGCCTCGACCACTCAAACCATATGAGCCCTAAAAGTCATGATCCATCATAAGGCTCTACGTGACTCATTCCATCACTAGATGACAAGGCTTCAAGCTTCCCAAGCAAGCCACTCAAAATCCAAAGATAAATAAATTGGGTAAGAGGGACCCCGACCAGGTAATCACAACAACACTCCTAAATGCTCATACGGGCTCACAGCGAACTCCTCTCTAAGCCTCTCTCTTTCTTTCAAGCTTTTGCTCATGGTTGTTACCCAGAATACTGACTTGAGCATAGAAGGGTTCTTGCCAGAATCTTCGATCCCTGGGTCTTTTTGCATGCGAGAAGTGTTGGAAAATATTTTTGATCTTTGCAAAAAATCCTTTCCTAGAAATTGTTAGAAATATAATATAGAATTTAAATATATAAATAAAAATAATTAAAAAAAAGAATATATGAATCAATCAGGATCGAGGCGTGTTAGACACTGCCATAAGGATCAGATTTTTGCCCCTTCGTGCAGGTTATTGGCGATCTGTCCCTAAGGTATAATGACCCGGCTTGACCTGATCCTTCTACCACGAGCACGATCGCGTGGAGGTGCAACCCAATGATTCCAATGATTACCTTCAGATCCGTGCAACCCAATGATTCCAATGATTACCTTCAGAGGTCGCGTAGAGGTGCAACCCAATGATTTCAATGATTACCTTTAGATACCCAAGAAAAAATTAATGAAAATTAGAAATAAAATGAGATGAAATAATTCACAGGGCTATTCAAAACAATTCTTCTCTATCTTGAATCTTTCAATCCGTTAGCCAATAAAAGCTCTAATGGCTCGGCCCATAATGGCCTTATAACTGTTAATCTCAAATTAAATCAGAAATAGATTAATAAATTAATTAATTGGACTATTTCTGCACGTTTACTAATGCTCGCAAACTCGCGAATGCTCGCCCAATGTCAAGCGAGCGTTGAGCCCTTTATTTATTTATTTTTTTTAAACTTTTTTCAACAATCCTCCATAAAAGTTTTAAATAAAAAATAAATATAACAAAAATTTTTAGAGTATCTTATACTGTGCAATGGGTGAGGTGTCATGTGGACTTGAACCTCACTTAATATTGATTGTATACACTAAAGGAACCATAATGGATTAGACTTTGAACTAGGTCCTTGACTCATGCTTCTACTAATCAGTATGGATCAATTAGGTTTATGTGGTCAGCGCATATTAAAGGCCTTACACTTAATACCTTGATTTTTCATGAGAATTTTTTAAGGTTAGCCCAAACCTTTAGTCACGACTATATAAATGAATCCTTCAAGAAAGGCCTTACGCTAAATACCTTGATTTTTCATGAGGATTCTTTAAGGTTAGCCCAAACCTTTAGTCATGACTATATAGATGAATCCTTCAAGGGTATTTGTGACAATACCTTGCAGATAACTTACCTCAAATCCATTAAGAGTATGACTCAATCTTACACAAATTTATTTTATCACTTTACAAGAGCACTCATCATAGGGATGGGATGAATTTTTTTCTAAAATTTATGCTCTAATACGATCACTCAATCAGCTTCGTTTCTACCACATTGAACCTCATTCATGGGATCTCCAATCACAGAGGTTGGGTATTCACTGCTGGTGACCAAATAATGAGGTTAAGCCCCATCCCCCTCGATGAATCTAGGACTCTACTCCTAGATAATTCTTTGGTTAATTGATTTATCTGCCAAATTCTTCTTAAATCCAAGGAGATAATATTATTTTTGAACTAGACCTCAAATAAGAGAATCAAACAAAGATATATTAGAATTGAATATCCAAATACAAGATAAACAATAAGTTGGATATTCCAACATGAGATTATTTAGTAAATTATAAAATTTTTTATTAAATCTCATGGCAATAAATTTCAAGAGACTTAAAACAGAGCATTTATGTGACATGCCTTGTCACAATATCCAAGTTCATCCATTCTTTGCCATTTGGTAACACAAAAGATTTACAATAGTAGGTAAGCAATAAATATTTGCCAAATGTTATCACTTTTGTCTAGGAGATATTAAATATTGACCACTATACCAGGAAACACTTATCTAGATAGAAAACTTTTGAATTTATGTAAGAATGTAAATATATGCTAGTAGCTGCACTTGAAAGTTAAATAATAAAATGATATAAAAATACATATACATACAAGCATGCATATATCATGTGCATCAGTGCAAGCATGTGTGTACACATATAATATATAATACCTATATATATATATATATATATATCATATAAATTTTTAAGTTTTTTTTAATTATTATCTCAAATCACTATTCTTACAGAAAAAATGAAGATAATTTTTGCTCATTATTTTTCTCTATATTTCTTTATCAACCAAATAATTAGTGAAAAATAAGCTTTTTGTGCAGCAAACTTTCATTTTCACTTCCTACTCAGCCGCCTAAGCCAAAATATATATTAAAAAATCATAGAATTTAGATCTAGGAGAGAAAGGAAATATGATCCTGCCCACTTTCATAGATCATTGTATAGCAACAAGCGAGGCTAGGAGCTTAAAATAATGCATTTGATTAAAAAAAATGTATATATGCCTAGACGACAATATGAACAATAAAAAATGTTAGGTGGTGTGAGTATATGTATTTCAAACTTGAAGATTGAAATGGTAAGAAACAAAAATTAAATTATAATAGATGAACCATCAGTTATATGTCAAGAAATTCAGTTTCAAAGATCACGAGCACAACTCAAAGTCTTTAGGAGGGATGGAATAATGCTAGTGAAGCTCTCCATGCCATCGATTACTTGGGTGAAGCAATACTGATAAAATTAAAATTTAATATATTTCAAAGTGTAGTTTTATGGAGAAATTCACAACCCTCTGCTTCAGGTTTTACCCATTGGTTTTACATCAAGAATGGGTATGTTTCATGCTATTGGACTTGCTGCATAATGCTTCCAGGCCCCTTAATACCCGCCATCACCATAAGCTCTAGATTAACCAAAAGCAACACTTCTTGAGATAATATAAATAATTTAGCATGCTTGTCAACTAAAAATATGACCTTAGCTTGTGGATCAAATTGTATTCAAGTACATCTTTTAGTAATTAAAATCAAACACAGGCTAAAATATCTTTACAGTAAATATTTTTAAGTCAAAGTAGTAGCAATTTCAAAATCAGATCTGCAAAACCATCGGAGGAAAGGAAAGATACTTACTATGAAAATCTAGCAATTTATAGAAAACCAAAAGTCTGATCCTTAGCTATTGAAAAATATTTTGATCTTTGCAAAAAATCCTTTCTTAGAAATTGCTAGAAATATAATATAGAATTTAAATACATAAATAAAAATTTTAAAAAATAAAAGAATATATAAATCAAGCCAGGATCGAGGCGTGTTAGACACTGCCCTAAGGATCAGATTTTTGCCCCTTCGTGCAGGTTATTGGTGATATGTCCCCAAGATATCCGGCTCAATCCGATCCTTTTACTACGAGCATGATCGCATGAAGGTGCAACCCAATGATTACCTTCACATGCCCAAAAAAAATCAATAAAAATTAGAAATAAATGAGATGAAATAATTCATATGGCTACTCAAAACAATTCTCTTTTATCTTGAATCTTTTAGTCGTTACTTATAGGCTTAGCTAATAAAAGCAGCTCAGCTCATAATGGCCTTAAAGGCTTGATAGCAGCGAGCGTTTTGCTCAACGCTTGTTGCCCTGCAGCCCCTTCAACCGAGGTTCTATGCGAGCACTCGCATGGGATCTTTTTTTTATTATCTTTTTTAAAACTTTTTTCAACAAGAAGCTCGTCAAAAAATCTCGAACTTTCTAAAGAAGACGATCGAACGTTTGCGCACATTCGAGGAAGATGATCCGGCAATAACACTTTGAATGCTTTATGGAACATCAAATACATCATGAATGCTTTGGTTTCTATAATCCTTTAAGTAGTGTTTGATACCCAAAAAGCTATCTCTGGATAACTGTATAGAATAACATTTATCCAGAGGATAGCTGAAGAAATAAGCACCTTTTTAAAATTACAAGTCTGCTATCAAGGGATAACTTTAGTTGTTCCTGTATTTTCTAAGGAATAAGTTCAGAAAATAATAAATATGAATTATCCCATTTAATTATACTTTTTCAGACCTATTCTCTCTAACTATCCTTTCTTATCTTCTATATTAAACACTGTCTTAAAGTCGTTGCATTGCATGAGTTGTCTTCCTCGGCTTCTCAAAGATGCTTGGCTTTCCAAAGATATTTTAATGATGTTCTACCGGCTTTCTCAGCTCAAAAACAGAGCATATTTGCTTTCCAATGCTTTTTGTTCTTTTTTTTTTAATTCATATCCATGAGAAATTATAGATTGAACCATAAAATAAATGATCATAATAGGATACATGGTAGACAGTCCTTCCATAATGATGCATTTTATATATATAATGTGTCATATCGAGAGAGAGCCTCAAGGCAAAGCTTATCGTGTGAGAGGGCAATGCAAAAAATGACGGGCCTCATGAGGACAGCTGGGAGGAAAAAGTCTAAGAAGGAAGGAGGGTTTCGCTTTAATATATGTTTATAAATTATTTGGCCACGAAAAAATGACATGTCTTATATTTGAAGATACTATGGCTTGTGGATGCAATGCAAAGGAGAATATGAAAGTTAAGGTATGGTACATTTAAAGATAAGGTATAGTTATTTGAATCGGCTTGTGATCCAAGAATAGAGAGCATGTGATTCCATAGTTGTCAGATCCGACCTGAACATTGATCCAGCCAAAGGCTTGGGTCATCGTGTCATTGGTTAAACGTTGGGTCACTGATTCAACCATTGATCAATTATATTAATATAAAAATATATTTATTTTAATAAAAATTAATTTTTAATAAATTTTTTTAGGTTAACATGATAATAAAACCCGTGACCCGAACCGGTTTGGATTGGATTGATTGGTTCATGGATGAATCGGATGGGTTGATCGGGTTATTCTGGGTTACTTACACATTCGGTTTTATATTGAAACCGGACCGACTTGGCCTTCGGGTCCCCGTTCAACCGGTTCAACCGGCTGGTTCGGTTCGATTCCGACAACTATGTGTGTCATGGATGTACATAGGCTTGGATTTGAGTGCTTTCTTGCATGGCTTAAAAGGGGTTTTTTGAGAGAATGGTTAATAACCTAATTGTAGGTTATGAAACTGGGTCTAAAGGATTAGGCTCATGTTTTTTTGATAGACTTCCATATTTTAGGGAATTTGTTAATAAGTTTGTTACATGCTGCTGCAAATAAGTCTTATATTTTTATCATCCAAGATGGATGATTATTTAAGACTTTTTAACAGAAGGGAGTTGAGATTCTAGAAAAATAAAAAGTATTCTTTTATATATATATATTTATCTATTCCTTTTCTTCTCTATCTTTTCTTATGTGTATGATATCGACGAAAGCTGCGCAACAGAATATCTATTTGATTCTTATGAAATTTAAATTAATTATTTTTTTAGTAACCAAATGAGCAATGTGGCCTGAAGAGATGATGTGAATCTCGTTTTATATAAAAGAGAAAAACATTTATCTATTTTTTTTAAGTTTTTGCTAAATTCCATAAGAGAATGGGAGTTAGGTTTATCTCTTGTGTCCATTTAATAGGTTAAAATATAAATATTCCTTGAGGCTATCAAAGAAAAAATAAATAATCATCATCTATTAAATATTTTATCCAGAGTGAGCCATGTCCATCTAATATATAAAGCTATTGGTTGGTCAGGGATCTTGATAACTATGAAAACCATAATGTTGAGTGACATCATTTTTGCCTAATTAGTTACATATATTGGTCATGTAAATATTTGCTCAAATCTTTAATTAATTAATTAATTAATTTTTTTGTAAGTGCTTCTTGTTGATGAGTCTTGGCCAAAGTAAGAACTAATTTTTGATCAACGTTACAAGTTGGGGGACATTCGTGAAGGTCAAACTTTAGCTTGTGGGACCCATGACACCTACAGGCTACTAGCTGAGGCATTGGTTGCCACGTCAACTGCTCAAGCTGTTTCCTATCCCAATAGAAGCAGCCAACCCATATCGCAATTAAGAAATAATTTCAGGATCCCACGCACGTCCTTCCCTGATCGTCACCCACCACGGTCGGTCCGGAAAACCAACCCATTAATCCCCCATCCATCCTTCCCCTCTTTCCCTCACCAAACGGCCGTCGCCACCCTTCGGCCCCCTTCTTCGATCTCGGATTTCGTCTCGAAAATCGAAAAAACCCTTCGATCCTCGCACCAATTTGTCTCCGATCCGATCATCCTTCGATCGATTGAGAATTTTGATCTCAATTCTTCTCTTTCCCCATCCATTTCCCTCGTTATATCCTCGAGAATCCGCCACGGACTTGTAACGATAGAATCGGGATCCAAACCATGCCCTTCGCCCAACCTTGCGGCGCCTCCGCCGGCGGCGACTGCCACCACGATTACCACCTATCCGCCTCCTATCGCCCCGCCGCGGCCGCCGCCGGATACGAAACCGCCGCCGTCCCCAACCTCACCCACTACCCGCACGGAGATTTCTCCTATAGAAACTACCAAGATTACAGCTCCAGCCATGCAGCAGCCTACCCCAACGCGCCCCCTCCTCTGAAGAGGAGGAGGTCCAACGTCTCCATGTGGGACGAGCACGCTGGGCATAGGTACCGGAACGGAGTCGCCGGCGACAATATCCCGTCAACGAGTCATGTTTCTTTTCTGCAGCCGAGGAGGCATGATGATGGTGCGGTTCCGGCACGTAGGCAGGCGGAGCCGGCGAAAGTGGACGAAGATGCGGCGTTCATGTCGAGGGATGAGATTGAGAGGCGCTCGCCGTCTAGAAAGGATGGAATAGATCCTGTTCTTGAAACGCACCTGCGGTACTCGTACTGCTCGTATCTTCAGAGCCTGGCGATGAGGCTTGAGCTGTAAGCTGTTGATCCTTTTCATGTTGTTATAATGATTTACATGTTTGAATTGCCGTCAATTCTAGTATTATATATTTTCTTTGTAAAATTAATCGACGAAGGATTTTGGATTTGTTGGATTGCAGGCCTCAGACTACAATTGGAACTGCAATGGTGTTCTGCCACCGCTTCTTTCTCCATAGATCTCATGCTTGTCATGATCGATTTGTGAGTTTCAAAGTCTGGTTGCGTTTGACTCATTGTATCACAACGTTCCACTCTTTGTTTGATTTATTTGTATCCAATGACTGCCTTTTAAATTGGTGACTAAATATCTGGAATAGTATTGTTTGTGCAAGAAGAATACATAATAAATAGTGTTTATCGGATCGATGTCTTGCATCTTTGTTTGAATTATTTGTATCCAATGACTGCCTTTCAAATTTGCGAATAAATCTGGAATAGTATTTCTTTTTTGTGCAAGAAGAATACATAATAAATAGTGTTTATCAGATCAATGTCTTGCATTTTTAAGTAATTTCTTGAACTCGAAAGTTCATTTCCATTTTTCGATCGCAATGGCTCTCTTGTGACTTCATGATTCCTTTTTTGATTCATTTCCAGTTTGTTGCCTTCGAGCACTGTAGCCTGCCTTTTATTGTATTGCATCTATAATTGTTTGTTTTACTTTCTGGTTCAACCAAATATCATATATGAAAATTCACTTTTCCAATCTAGACGTTCAAATAAATTACCTAGCTCTTAGTTGTGTTCAAAAGAGAATTTCTGTTAACTTCTGCTATAACAAAACAAGTATAATATTATTACTCTGGGTCTAAATTTTAGTAATGTATGTAAAATAGTGCTCATTCTATTCTTACTGTCTCCAAAGGTAGCTCTTTCAGAAAAATGGCATAATATTATTACATGACTCTGCTTTGAGTGATCCAAAGTCTGCTGTGAAGCTATTTTAATGTCTAAACAAATGGAGGTTTTAGTTTTATATTTTTGCAGTTCCTTCAAGTCTAACCTTTTAACTTCTTTTATATCGCCCCATATTTTAGCTCATACACTTATGCACAACTTTCAAATTGCAAATGCTTTTGTTCTATAGCCTTGATTTGTGCCTTATTGTGTTGGACAATCCTAGTGCATTCAATATCCTATTTATAATGATTGAAGATGAACAGACAATATGTTTGACAACATCAAATATCTAAATATGTGGGAATTAGATCTCCCATAGATTGCCCAAGCCACTAATATATAGATTAAAAACACTTGGAAACATATTTACTAGGTGATCTACTAAAATGTGGATCAAGTGACTAATCTGCATGAATTCAATAACAAAAAGACTGTAATTTGCATGAATCTGCTAATAATCTCCAAGATCAAAGCCACAATGTGCATCCTTGAACCAAATCAGCGCCATAGGGAGTGCCAGCATTTCCTCAACATGTAGACTCAGTCCAGAGCTGTCATAGCCTTTAGTACTCACTTTATTGTGGAGAAACTCTGGATTTGTAAGATATTGATAAGGAATTGCATTGTCCTCGATGTGTTTTTGAACAATCTTTGAGAATTTTGTGAGTTTGATCGTTGATGCCTTTGATATTTCATGATCAAAATTTACAAAATTGGTACCGATAATCATATTAGTATATTATTAGTTTGGTATGCTATGATTGGTACAGTATTGTACACACTTCATATCGAGACATGGTGCCAATACTTTTTTCATTCTAAGTGATAGTACCACTCAAGATTGGATAGAACCCTTCAGTGTTGGATAGTAAGGGGTGATTCCACTCGGTTTGATTAGTTTGATCCATACCAAAACAAATTTTGGTATCATATCAATATCTTATCGGTATGGTATGGATCAGCATTGTAGACCTTGTTCATGGTCCTTATCTTTAGCCTTAAATTATAAAATGTTGATTCATCCTCCTTAGATGTAGATAATTTTTTGGTAATTTTCAATGAGCAATATTTTTTAATTTTTACCATGATCTTAGAATTATATTGAAGCATTAATAAATCTGATCATGTGAAATCTTCGGCAATTAATTAGAAGAGTGCATCCTTCATTGAAAGTTCCATTTCTGTTAGGGATGAAAAATGGATTTTTTTCCATATCTGAATCCATCTAGATAGGTATACAAATTAAAGCATCCGACCAATATCTTTCAAAGAAAAGCTAATATGAATATGGATATATGAATATCTGATTCCATTTGTGATTCTATTTAGTTTCATATAGATGTCATCAACTTCAAAGGAAAGGGAGTGACAACTACAACGTCTTTGCTTTTCCCCTTTTCTATACAGTGACATCTTTGATTTGTGGATTGCATCCTTGGTAATCAGTTTTTGAATCCAAAATATGCAACTTTGCAGAACTATTAGCATAAAAAAGCTAGATGATTAATTGGATGCAGTTATACCTTTCTTTTTTGTTTTCTTAATGGGATCATTTGTTTATAAAAGAGGATGAGGTTTATATATCCAGAATATGTCAAAACAAATATAAAGTTGAATTATATTTTACCTATTGCTGCGGAAATCCGCTCTCCAACTCAGGTGCGGTCCAACTCCGGATCTGGACGCCGATCTCTCGTTCGGGTGGAACCTGCAAGACAGTCCTCACGCAGAGAGTGTTGGATGTGGCCCTCTGCGGAAGACCCTCCGACACCCAAGTCAGTGAAGATTCACAACAAGCAGATGTGAGGAGAAGGCTCTCGCAGAGGAGTCCCTCAAGAAATGGCCTTTCGGGAGCTTCGAGCTCTACTTGAGCTTCAATGGAGTTTTTCAGTAAGAGCGTGAGTGTAAGTGTAAGCGTCAGCGTACCTGAAGAGCTTTAGGACAGGGGTATTTATAGGTTGCAGATATGATGACAGGCGATTACCTGATTCCTTGGACGTGTCACAGTGGGTGCGAAACCGTCAAGATTCGAATTAAGTTTGTTATGAGGCCAGTAGTATCAGTAACCGGTTAGTTAGAGAATCGACGGCTAGAGAAGTTAGTTGATGCTTTGAGATTCGGTGATTTTATAGGCTCTAGGTCACTTCTGATATTATTGGCATAATTTTTCGCTCAAGCTCGTTGAGGGCCTACGTGGCTGGAATCTTATCGAACTATCATGAATTTGAATTCTTCCGCACCTGGCTCCGCAGAGATTCGGGAATACTTCGGTTCAGCCGAGGAATAAGAGGATAACTCGGCTCTGTCGAAGCATATGAATACCTTGGTCCGGCGAGAATATGAGGATGCCTCGGCATATCTCGGTCCGGCCGAGGTAAGATGATAGCTCGGGCCCGTCGAGGTGTGAGAATGGTTTGGAATGATTCAGTCTGAGGATAGCTTGGTTCGAGGATGGTTCGATCTTGCCGAAGTTATCAGTTCTGTTATTTTCTAGATGTGATAGCTGGCTGATCGAAAATCAAAAGTGGTCTTGATCTTTTTGTCGTATGCACGAGTGTTGGCGCGATGACAATTTTACCCCTCATCATTACCTATCAAATTTAAGTATCTTATTTATATCCATGTCAATAACCACATTTGCTGTATGATTTGAATCTGAGTCTATTTACAACAATATGTCTAGAATCGTATTTGCCAAATAAAAATAGATAGGGATATGGATATGTTGCAGCTGATCTATTTTCAGCCCTAATTCCCATCACACATATTTATCACAATATCTTATTTTCTTGTGACGCTCTTATCTATAGATAATAACCTTCTTTTCTAGTAATGTCCCATGCATTCTTCATTGTTGACTTGCCCAGCCTCTTCCTATCTTCCTCAACCCCTCTTTGTAAGCCCCAATGGCTAACTCCTCCATTTGGCCTTTTTTAACACTTTCCTTTAGAAGTAAGATCACCTAACTGAAGCCATCAATTGCATTTCTTCATCTATAATGCCCCCCTCCACCAATCGCCACCCATCCATCACTCCCATCCATCTCTTCAATTGGATCTCGATACATGATATCAGAACAGAGGATTGATAGAAGATGGAGAAGGAAAAGGGTTATTGGAACAAAAAAGGCACAAAACAGAAGAGAAAAATCTTCCTGATAGGTCATCAGGGTTCCCTGCTGCTGGAGCGATAACTGGCTGTCTGCAAGTGCATGGGGTTGTTTGATTGTGTCAATGAGAGCTGTGGTTTTACTAAGCTGCTATGAGGTATTCGGAGCATAACAAAGGAGGTAAGTTATTGTTCCACCTATGTTTAGGAGTTATTTATGGGTCTTTCTGATCAGACCACATTGGCAATGGAGGGTTCTAAATAAATGAAGGTTTATCTTCTTGGTTCTCTCATCTAATCGAATTTCTTATTTTAGTAAGCTATGGTCGTGTCTTACTTGAAATTGCTGATACCTGGTCCAATGGACCAGTTTTGTTAAGATGACATCTAACTTAACGTGCAGGAATTAACTGAAGTAAGAATTACTTCATGATCTGGTTGATCAAGCCATTATAGACTGACCCAATGGGGCTTGGTCACTGGCTAGACCAGATTAAATAGGCCTGATTCAATTGAAAAACTGATCATGAATTGGACCCCTGAATGTTTTGAACTAACTGGTTAGATTGGTTCCACAAGTTTAAATTACTGAGTGAAAATGTCTTGGCCAAGTTCTTTCAGACCAATCTTGTGTTTAAATGGAAATCTTTGGAGGCAATTGCTCACTGATCAGCTAGTAGTATATCTTCTATAAAACTACTACTCTTGATGATTTAACAGTGACACTAGTGAAATTTGACAATTTAAGATCTGCTTTTGAAACTTGTATGCTGGCTTTTTGGCTAAAGAAGATGTGTTTAAATGGATAATCATTTGTTATTGTTGTTTTTATCATGGTACTCATTGTGTGTGATATAGTAATTTTAAATTGGATGAGAAAACTTAAGACTTGGGAGACTTTCTTTGAAAATCTAAGTGCTTATGAGGGTCTTTTTGCAGCAAATTAAGATGTTGGTCTCTTATTCACATATAAGCTTTGATTTTAATATTTTGTACATCATAAATTGAAGTTTTCTTTATCACATATAATGGATTATAAATAGGCTTTTGCTTTTTTGGCTATCAAAGTTCTGATTGACCAGTTGCTTGTTATAGTTACCTTTCCATAAGAAACTATGATTAAATTGAATTTACTTAGTGAGATAGAACTACAAATTGTCAATATCGAAAAGTAGGAAATCAAATCTTTAGGCCTTTAAGAACCCATTTGGCATTGCTTTTGGAGGGCTAAAAGTGCTTGAGTGATTTTTAGGTATTTGGTAAAAAATTGAAACAGTTTTCTGACTCTAAAAGCTGAAAAATTTCAGTTTGGAACATTTAGGTGAAAGCTCTGCTTGAGACATGCTAGAAAACTGTTTTCATCTGTAATAAAATTTTTAAAATGATGAAAATACCTATAATATTCATTATAATAATATAATATAATAATATTATCATATAAGAAGTAGATTTGGCTACACTCGAATATAATCAAGTCTAGATTTGGTCACCTCTTTCACCTTTAGATCCATAGTTCACAGATTCCAAAGATAAAAAGAAGTGAAAAAAAGTGGTGTGGCTCCGGGATCCATCTGGATCCAAACAAGATGATTGAATCTTGAACTTGGCTACATTCAAATGTAGCTAAGTCTATCTCATCATATAATATAATAATTATATTATATTAATATAGTGACAATAAAAATAACATTATATTTCATAATAAATATAAAATTATCATTTATTACATTATTGGTATTAAAATATCAAAATAGATAATTTATAAATTAGGAGCACTTTATAATGACATTTTTGATAGTACAAAAAATTAAAAGCGTTTTCTCAGCTTGGGTGCAAAATAGATGTTCAAGTTTCATGATACTTCTTAAGACATAGTTATTAAATAGCCAACAACTTTTTGTTAAAGGTTGTATTAGTGAAAGCTCTCCTGCCCAAAAACTCTATAGACAAAATCCTTGCTATGTACAACAATGTCTAGCAGGGCCTTTGATTATTCTCATTGACTACAAAGGTTTGTAGATGATGCAAGCACTTCTGTGATATATCCTCCTTAAGGTTTAGAGATAATGCCACCTTCAACCAACTTTGAGCACAATTCTCGTGTTATCAGGTATCATAGAATGATAATTATAGACAGCTGTCCAAATGCTTACAAATTAGCATGGAATATTAACAAGTCAAAAGGTAAAACTAGTTAAATTATTGCTGCTTAAAGAGAGAACTTTGATGCATTGTACTTGACTCCTGAGTTAATGCTTTTCTTATTAAAAACAAGTAAAGAAGATCTTTGTTATGATTTCAAGTCCGCATGGGATATCTTGTGATATGCTAGGATGAGTTGCGATTCCAAGTGTGGGAATGGAACCATCCCACCATTGTCTTAGTGTCCCAATCGATGCATCTTGATATATCCTATGTCTCAAGTGTCGGGACAGACTGGTATGGCGGCATCTCCTATTACATGAAAAAATCAGGATGGCTCCATCCACGTGATTTAAAACCTTAATCTGTTATATTACTGTGAAGTTTCTGTCCCTTTTTTTTAATTTCTTATCTAAAATAGTTACCTTGTGTACATCAGTGGAGTTTGTTGTTTACATGGTTTCAACTTGAGAATGGCTCTTTTTAGTTGTAGATTATTGGGCGTGTTTCTTCTATATAACAATCCACTTTTTGTGCAGTTGATTGCTACTGCAGCTCTGTTTCTAGCTGCAAAGTCTGAGGAAACACCATGCCTTTTGAACAGTGTGCTACGGGTATCCTGTGAAATTTCTCAGAAACAGGAGTTTACTTTCTTTCCATATTTGCTGCACAGTGTAAGCATCGTTAGGCTTTGTTCAGTGTTCTTAAACTATCTTCCAGTACTTGCCACAGGCAAGATATATAACTTTTTCCATTTTTTTTCTCCTTGTGTCTTTGGAATATTATTTTTATGGTAGTCTCAGTAAGAGCTGTATCATTTTTCAACTTTTTAATCCAACAGAAGTTGATCCTTGCTTCAGACATGTAATGCATAGTTACTCTACTGTCTATTTGCACATACTTTCATAGCTTTGATTAATAATATTCCATTTTTGCATTCATATGCCAACACTTATTTCTGTTTGAAAATTACTTATCTCTTGCATCGATACTGGCTCCTTTAGTGGTGACTCCTTTTTGCCGCATTTTATCATATTTGTATGGCATATTTAGATTTGATGATTTTTTATATAATTAGAGCATTTTTTTAATATCAAAGCTCTAATGATAGCTGATTAATGCATGTTGTCACACACACAAACACATACGTCTGTTTAAAGCAATTGCTCAAAATCATACTTAAATCTATACATACGGATGTAAGTTATCTGCTGCGTGGAAGTGTGTTATTTGATGTTGCATGGAAAAGGGCATATTTCTCAATCCACATACTGCCTTACAGGGCATCAAACTATTCAAACAGGGCTTTGATTCTAGATCAAGGAATATTCTCCATAATATTTTACATGTAAATGAAGTGCATAATACATAGATGTATCTTTACTTTGTTTAGAGAACTAAAGATTTTCATTGAGGAGATGTGACTTCTGTTTTGGATAGAAGACATGGTTGGAGTTTGAGTTTAAAGATGATTAATACAACTAAGCATCTTAGCCCTTGCAAGTCAGGCGTGTGAGTCCTGAGGAGACAAATAATTTTCTCATGGAAGGCGAAATTTAACGTGACGGTTCTTAGCTTGCTTGAAGTTTGATTTTGGCATGATATACATTGTACTAGAAGTTGGTCATGCATGAATAGCCAAGTTCCTTATATAAATTATATTAGTTCTTGTGCATGTTATAACTCACACTTGTTTATGCCTTTCAATAAGAGGAAAATATCATGCTACTAAGAGAATTACATGTAGTTCCAAAATCCACATTGGTTATGTATCTGAGTTTGATATGACTTAGACATTTGGATATTTATGAAGTTCTTTGGTTGCTACTTTCAAAGATTGGAAGAGAGTTGAACTCTTCCAACAATGAAGTTCTCCTCCATTTTCTGATATAGGAGTGAGTGTTTGTTTTTGTTTAAAGATTAACCATGGACGCAAATATCGAAATGACTTTTGCAAAAAATTATTTTTCTTGTCTTCTTTAGTTAATTAGGAAGTTTCAATAAAAAACAAGTATAGTGAAAGACTTTGACAAACAACTATCTTTTTAAAATTTAAACAAACAATATTTAAACGTATAATATATAATTTTATCCTATGTATCTCTGAATTTCTCTTTTTTCCTTTTGTCAAATCAGATACTCCAAATCTGATATTCTGTGCCCATAGAGCATTGGAAATACTATGACAGTATTTGATACAATAAGTTAGTGTTCTTCTGAATATCAGAAGTCTTCAAGCTTTCTGCTACTTAATGGACTGCATCTTTGCATTTTATTGGGTCACCCATGAGATGTCATGCAGAAATTTGAAATTCCTAATTTTGAACCTGGCCCAAGAAATTGGTGTACAATTTTTTTTAGATAAGGCCAATATATAGACCTCAATAAATAAAATGGGTGTTATCATCGGTTCTATTCCTATTGTGCTGCCGTTGGGTCATGCACTAGTTTCTTGCTGATGACTAGTTATGAATTGCCTTTTCTATATGCTGGTTTCATCCAGAAGATATTATATTTCTGTCACATAGAGGCAAGCTGAAATGCATGCACCCATATGCCAGAGGTGCATACTCTAACCGATTTATGTCTTTTACTTGTTTAGCAGGACTGGTTTGAACAGTACCGTGAAAAAGTTATCGAGGCTGAACAAATGATACTGACAACCTTGGATTTTGAACTTGATGTGCAGCACCCTTATGCTCCACTTTCATCTGTCCTCAACAAGCTAGGACTTTCGCACACTGTTCTTCTTGATGTGGCCTGGAACTTGGTCAGTGAAGGGTAAGCATTTGAACTGCTTGATATTCTTTGCTCAGCTGATTTCGAGTTATTTATTCCTTGTGAAATCCTATTTAGTATAAGTTCCAATTTTTATTGGTATGAAGAAAAAATTAAAACATGCTATCCTTGTATCCTCTTTGTAAGAATCCATAGGACCTAATCTTTTTCTTCATTTTTTTGTTTTGGATGGTTGCTTTTGGTATTTCTAAGGGATATTTTCGTTCTACAATTGAGGGTTTTTCTTGTTATCTATATTACCTCCCAGCGATATCCCAATGCAAACGAAAAATTATGACAGAATATTCCTATTGTTGTATGTGATTCTAACTTAAGAGAGCAAGAAATGCTACATTATACCTCAAATGGTAAACGATTTACCTTTTTTCTGTTGGCAAAAAAGTCTAATATTGTTATTGATAGATTATCTAACATATCTTCACCTTGAGTTTTGTTCCTTTTTCTAATGTTCTGTGGGTCCTCTTTTGAGTTTATTTACTTTATCAAGTGGAACAGCATGTGAAGGTAATAAAATGCAAAGCTAAAGAATATCTAAGTAACAGCTATAGTTGGTTTCCTTCCTTTATAAGCTAGAACACTGACAGACATTTCTATTGGATTTTTCTTTGTTTTTAATTCATGTTCTGCATTCCTTTTAGTTAGTTTTCTTACAATAAAGTCTGATACGGCATGTCATGCTTAAACAGTTTGCTTTAGATAATTATGGGAGAACCAAGTGTTCTGGTGCTCACAGTTAGAATTTTTCCAATTATCAGGGACTTTTGGTTAATTTGCTTGTAGCTGCTATAAGTCCATGATGACAATGAAATGATTATTGCGATTATCGATCATCAATATGTGGTTGATTCCTCTCAAACCTCTCAAACTAATATCACTATAACTACACATACCTTTGTTATTTGAGAGCGCATTGATTTATGACTGTAGTATCAAATAGACATGTGCACGTTTGTTTTAGAGAAGTTAATAAATATGGCATCATTCATGATTTTAGTTCTTTTTCTGTGCTAATAGAATGCAAACTATTTTGTAATTTGAGTGTCAACTTATTCTTAAATAGAGCAGAGTGGAGGAAAAAATAAATACTAATATAAATTAAAATAAAACAATTTGAAACAAATGACAAATTGACTAGGATATCTAATTCAATCTTCTTTCTTAACATATTAAGATATTTAATTGCAATGTCTTTCTCAATATATTATGATATTTAGTTATATTTTCAATTATACTTTCTTTCCTTTTTTAAAAAAAATGGGAGAATGGGTTATTTGATTATATTTCTATCTAATCTAATTATATTAAGGTAGGGTATCTTTGTCCAAAGAGTTGACAGACTAAATCTATATAGGAATATTCTGAAATTCAAAACTGTTTGTTTTTATATTACATACGAGCACACCTTTATCCTTTTTTGTGCTAGCAAACATTCTGAAAGCATCAAGGTCAATTACCTGAATTTGTAGTGGGTGTTGGAGTGCATTTTGGTTTGAGAGCATGAATTCAACAATTTCTAAGCATGAAAGTGCCTAGGATTCACCTATTCAAAATGAGACTTTGAAAAAAAGTTATGAGTCTCTAACTCTGGCTATTACATTTCAAAAACATAATGGGATAATTAAAAAAATTGATTGAAAAATAAAACATACATTTATTTTGCCAAATAAAATTAGTTTTGATGAAATAGTGCTAGTGATAAAACATATTTTATAAAGTGGTTGAAGGTTCATAATTTTGATATCGGGTACCATATCGGTATATTATTGGTTCGGTACAATATGGTTATTATATATGTGCCCCATATTGAGATAGCTTTTGAGCACTTTTTATGATGGTACCATGAGCATGCTCTTATATGTACATTGAATTCTTCTCTCCTTTGACATTCCTCCTGCAGGCACATTTTAATCCAAATATATTATACAGACTCGGACAGATTTTGGTAGTCCTAAAGATGTCTTTAAAAAAAATTTAAATTGGTCTAAGGTCATAGAGATCATGATGTTTCTGGAAATTCTCACTTCCATATATGCTTGTGACTTTTTATTTTGATTTGTCCTCATAAGTACTTTCCTAATTCTAGAATTATTACTGCCCTTTGGACTGCTATGATAATTTTTTTACCAATAGTTATTGGATATTTCAGTCCTAGCAGATTTACATGTAAGGAATGACTAAGGTTCTTGTAGTGTGAGAGAACCTGCTAAAAATCTGGTTTTCAAAATTTTTTTTTTTTTTGCCATGTCTGGCTATTGAAGAGACATGTTTTTTTTGCTTATTTTTTCATGGAAAAAACACTTTATTAATGTGCTCTGGAATAGATACCACTTTAGAGGCATTTAGGATTTATGTCCCCATAATCATTACTGAAACATTTCTGTTCACATTGGATTGTGTTATTATTGACAAATTAGCTAAGTTTGACTATTTTCTATGTTTCACTTCTAAGTATATTTTTTTGGATCCATGTTGTAATGACCTTGCCATGCAGTTTCAGATGTCATATGTTTTCGTGCCATTAAGTGCTTGTGCATCACAGTACATACAGTTGCTAGTTACATGAAAACACACATAGATGCCACCTTGACAGCATTGACTGCAGTATTGGTAGATAGTTATCATCGTATATACCACTGAATATGCCATCAAGTTATTTATGCATGGAATAGTGCCTTGACACAATAGGAGAGTATTTAGTTACTTGGGTTAAATGTCTATTCTATAAAAAATTGTTAAGCAAACTCCTCCGGTCCTCCTTGTTCTGCTGCTTCTCCTCCTCCTCCTGCTTTTCTCCTTCCTATACTCTTTTTTGCTTAAGGATTTTATTATAATGTTCAGATTCCTCTAACTATGAGGGGAGATATTCATGTACTGGTGAGGGGCGTTCTGAGCCCCCTCTTTTCCTGTCCTCTCTTATTTTGGAGATTTGGCTTTCACTGAGATAGTACTTTTGTAAAACTCGTGAATGAAGCTGTGTCATTCAAAACAAAATTGAGCATCTTCAATGGCTTCTTCTGGGTCTTTAGGCAATTTTTTAGATCCCAGACAAATAAAAATATTGAGGTACTTGGTGTTTCCTAATGCATGTGTTATATACTTCTAGTTGTGAGTCTTGTGTTATTTTCTTAGCATTATGGGAAGAGTTACATAGATTGTTGCTGGTTCCAAATTTTTCCATGTTTTTGCATTCAAACTATTTATTGTACATTGTTTTTTTTCCTAGTATGGCATATTGATCTTTTGACATGGCATAAATTGCAGGGCCTTTCTTCACAAGAATAGTGTGCTGACCTGTGTGATAATCTTAGCTGGAGGATTCTTTTGCTGTTCATGGAAAGCCTTTTTTCAATTATACATGCATACATACATATATGCATACATGCATACATACATATATGCATACATACATACATATAGTGCAATTTGGACATGATTGCACGAAAAATTTAAAACCAGTTTTACCAGTTGGTTAGTATTAACGGCCAATGGACCTCCAAAACCTGTTCCACTTATAGCGCAGTTGTGTCCATTCTTTCTTCTTTACTTGGGACATCTGACACTTGAGGGTTGCTTCTTGTTGAGTTTAACTTTCTAACTCACGAAGTTTTAATTCCATTTTTCTGCTTGAGTTCTAACCAAACGTCTTGCCCATGCCATATTCCAATTTGATGTTCTTGTCCCATCTTTCCTATTTGTTCTCCTTTAGTTTTTGCTAATGTTTGATCATCTCTGCAAATTAAGTTTTTGTATTTAACTTATTTGATAGTTTAGCATACCTCCCTTGCAAAGCGAACTGATGACATTTTCCCCTCAAATTTCAGAGTCTGGTTGAAATTCTTGCATAAAATGGCAAAATATCAGAATGACCTTTTCTCTTGGTTATGCTCCCTATTTAGTCAATTCTTGTCCCAAATTACCAAGTAATGTTGAGACTATAACTAAGCACACGAGTGCTCTCTATTTGCCCTTGTGCATGCGTGCAATGGATGGAAATGTCTAGGCAGAAAATCTCTAATAATAATAATAATATTAACTAAAGTCAAAGATAAATCCAGAGGAGCATCTTTGCATGAATTATTTGATGATACATGATTCCAACTTGAGTACTGCTGCCTTCTTAATCTTCAAATGTTATAATGAAAATGTAACTGAATAGATTTCTTCTTTTGATTATTTAAGAAGATTCTTGTAGGTGACAAGTTGCTGGCTGCCCTACTGATAAGACAGTTTTCTTCTTCTTCTTCTTTTTTTAAAGGAATGTTTTCTAAATTGGTAACTTGCATGTGCATGTAACACACTGAAAGATGTGTGCTATGTTACACAAAAAGCCTCTCACAAGGGAACATATTGTGTTGTTAAATTGCAAAACATATTATTTTATTATGTTATTTCTATTTAATTAAAAGATTTCATTCGTCAATATGTACAGTATGTATCTCCTACTGATGTATAAAACATGAATTGTGGGGAAAGGAAGTGAGCAAAACTTTTATAAATCACCCAATCTTTTGTCAATTGTACAGCGCTTTGTTGTATTGTGTGAAACTCCACATTAGTTGAAGCCCATGTACTTGCCTCCAATTTCCCATGTACAACAAAGGAATGGAAATGTACGTCTCTTTATCATTTTCACAAAGCACATGGTTCCCATTGACGTCTCAACCTATGTCATCTTTGAAATATACTAGCAGTTCAGGAAAGAACATGCATTGCCGCTGTCTTGGCATGGTGCAGGAGATCTTATTAGTTATTTGTGAGATAGCATTGATAAGCAGAAGCTAGGAGCATCCATGGGAGAAGCTTTTATTCTCTCTTCTGTGTCACAAATCCTACTTTTTCTGATCGAATAATATTTTTGGATTCGGGAAAGGAAAATGCCCCTGGAGCATTCTTGGGTCCAGGACCTGATGCATAGTTCCCAAAGCCACATCATGCTGCTATAGTTTAGCACTATGCCAGCATTTCTACAGAAGATTCTCAGATAATATATCGCCTGGATGGCTGCTTAGTTGGTAAGGAGACATTGGCATAATAGCCTGTTTAGCTTGCTATATGAAATCCTTTGTCTGCTCTGCTGTTTAAATCTTTGTTACATGTGAACTGATATGTCTTATGTTGATGCGGAAATGACACAAGACTTTGACTTACCAAAGAAAAGACTTTAAGCTTTTTCACGTAGCATTCTTACGGAGGGATGGTTTGCCTATTAATTTGTTTTCCTCAGTTTGATTGATGCTTGCTGGAAATTCGATTCATCTCTTTCATTCTTTTTATATTATTGCAGACTTCGGAGTTCACTCTGGCTTCAGTTTAAGCCCCATCATATTGCTGCTGGGGCTGCATTTCTTGCTGCCAAATTCCTAAATTATGATCTTGCTTTTCATCCGAGTTTTTGGCATGAATTCCAGACGACACCATCTATTATTCAAGGTAGTACTAGTTTGAGCATCTTGTTTACCTTCTTTATAGATGTCACCTTTAACATCATTTTTTCAATTTCTCCGTTTGCTTTGCAGATGTCGCACAACAGTTGATGGAACTCTTCTAGGACGATTCGTCAGTAAACTCACATGTTGTATTAAAGGTTTGTTATACACCTTATTTATAGTTCATAAAATGATAGTTGATAAAGCGGTTGATAAAACGTCTTAAATACGAGGATCTCAAGGTCTGTGTCAGCTAAATAACTGCATAATGCTAGCTATATATTTTTGTTAATTCGTGGCAGCATTCTATTCTTAATATACTTCTGGTGCTACTTGGCCCTATCAACAACCCATAACATAGGTGTTGAAAATTTATACTTTTACTAAAAATGATCCACAATTGCCGCGCATTGCGACTTCTTTGTTCTACCAATCTTGTGTTATGCCATTACAAGAGAATAAAGGTGTTAGGCATGTTGTTGGTAACTACTGTTCCAATTGGGCCTACTCGTTGCAAATGTGATCTACTCAAAATTAATGCTGCAACGGAGATCTGACTCTGATACTGGGCATTGGGCTTATTTAATTTTACGGTCATCGTTAATATACATATCTGGCAATGAGGGCGACTGAAAGCTGTCCATTTTGGACTATTAAATTGAAAGAAACTTGCTTCAGTCTTAGCCCTTGAAAGATCTTGACGGAAGGCATGGCCATGGTATAGAAATGAATGGCAAAGCAGGAATCATTCTCCGGGCTTGGCTTGGTTGTGTTTGTGGACAGGACTACGTTCATATTTCATTGTGTCAAGATTTATAAGCCATCCCGGACGGTTGGCATTTTTTATTGTCTAACGGTGCCATTTTTCATATCTCACCACCGACTAATGCTTGTCCGGTTCTTGATCTTCCAAAATGATGAATCCTATCAGCCGAAAGAACACTGTCTGCATTGGATATGTATTGAATATATATACTTGTTGGATTCTTCTAGAACCATGTCATATATTTATTTTAAATTACTCTATTATGTAATTTTCAAAAAAATTGGATATTTCTTTGATACATCCAAGATACCTTTATATTACCTCTGATAAGGAGGGAGAAGTGTCCTTTTTTTTCTTTTCTTTTCGATGGATGTTATCTTTAATGGTAAATGGTTAATTTGGATATCTCTTGGATATGGATGATACTTTTATACAAAAACCCTGCAGGTTTAAATAAGGGAAGGATTTTTTTTTTTTTTTTATGAATATTAATCTTATAATGATAAATGGTTCATTTGGATATTTCTTGCATACGTCAAGGCTATTTTATGATGCCTCCAATGGTGAGGGGGGAGGACTTTTTTTTCTTTTTTCTTTTTCTTTTCCTTTTTTTTTTTATGAATATTGATCTTATAATGGTAAATGGTTAATTTTGGGGTTTATGATATTGATATTATTGTATGAACTGTGGGTTGCAATATATCTTCAAATGATGTAGTTTATTTACATACATAGATATTTATTGATTGCCATATATTGACTATATTTTATTCTATTTTAATGACATTTATTAAAGAAAAAGGAAAAATAGGTAAATTTATCGAAATTAATGTTTTTCTTTCCAAGAAATGGAGGTGTAATAAAGGCTTTACTGAGATTAAAAATTGTGTTGTGATATAAATATGATTAGGGTTATCAGGTATGCTAGCTATGCAAGAATGGATTGAGAATGGATTGAGACGGCTGCTAGATAGAGAATTTAGAAGAATTGACTCAAATTGTATTTGAATTTGAGTGTCAAACTCATTGAATCACAACATGCTAACTTCTAAACTATCAAAGACGAAGAAAGTAGCTCGTCCCTGTTCCTCTTGGGCTTTGCTTTAAGATTCATGCGCCTGTCTTTGTTTGAGCTGATCTCGGTGTCTCTCTGTTTTTGCGGTTCGTGTGCACTGGTCTGAGGCTCCCCAGTCCCCCCGTCAGATCCATGGCTTTGGATGGTGGTTCTCAGGGCTTTGGATGGTGGTTCTCAGGGCAGGATCTCAGGGAGTAGGGCAGCAGAAGCTGGGTTTCAGTGGAAGTCTTCTTCCCCGATGCCGGCTGAGGTGGCGAGGCTGGAGGACCTCTTTCTCGATGTAGTTCAAGTGCCGGAGGCGGAGCTGGCAGCTGAAACCCTGGGCTGGCAGCATTGGGCAGTATTGATGAGACCTTCCACATATGGGTTCCTGTTGAGGCATTCATCAGGGAGTTCGGGTGCGTAGGAATTTTCGACGAGATCTTCCCCATCAGCCTGGTATTCGGAGCTATATATTTCGTTTTGCTGATGTTGAAGCCCGGGATATGGTGCTGCAGAGGCCTGCGTGATCAATGGCCAGCCGGCGTCTGAAGCTTGGAGGCTGGAATTCGTCCCGGTGGCTGATGCCATCACTTCGGCTTTGCTGTGGATCAGATTACTAAACCTTCAAATTGAATTTTGGAGGGAGGAGATCCTCAGAGAGATAGTAGCGCCGGCGGGTCAGTTCGTTTGCGTTGATTCGGCTATTCAGAAAAAAACAGGGGAGGATACGCTCGTGTTTATGCTCGAGTCGAGCTAGTTCTCCTCTCCGACCGGGGGTTTGAGTGAGGGGGACGATGGGCCAGTTCTGGCAGCAGTTCTTTTTCGAGCAGTTGGAAGGTATATGTCAGCGTTGTGGCTCGCTTTATCTCTCTGGCATATGTTCCTCTCTTGTCTCTGAATCATCGTCTGAAGCTTCCCTATTTGGAGCGTGGATGTCGGCTGTCTGGCAGCGCAAGATGTCTAAGGGGCCTCAGGCGAAAGGCAGGGAGAAGTTGCAGTCGGGGGTAGTTCCAGTTCCCCTTGGCCCTCAGTCGAGTTCGTCGGTTGCGGCCTCTGCTCCGAGGATGGTGGCTGATGGGTGGTCTGTTCAGCTGAAGACAGCTTGCCAGAGAAGATTAAGGGTCTCAAGGCGGATGTAATGCAGGCTGGGCGCTTTGGTCGCGATTCAGGAGCTAAGGATAAGGAAGCTCCAGTGGATGTGACTAATCCAAAGGTCTCTAAGTGTGCCGGTTCTAAGGGGGTGTGCCGGTTTCAGTTGAGCTTCAGATGTCTGAAGAATTTCTTCCCAAATCCATACTTTCTAATCCATTTGCTTCCTTGGATTCGGAATCTGTGGAGTTAGCCTTTTGGGGAGTAGGGATGCTTGCCCGGGTCCTCTGAAGCGGGCTCATCCGGCAGAGTATCAGGCCCCCCGACTAATATCTAGAATGGACAAAAAGAAAGGAAAAGGTGATGTATCCTCCACTAAAGCTAAATTAGTCCAAGTCTGTGTGATGCATTTGAATGGTGATCTTGGGTCCTCTGGGGTGCATCTGCCTAAGGGTTCGGCGGTGGAGAAGAACCAGCCCATATTGGCTTCAGGCTCTTCTAGGACTCATTGACTTCAGTTATCCTGGGCCAGGGCCCGGATTTGAGGTCCTCTTATAATTCACCTCGGACTGATGAGGTTCAAGATGCTATGATCTGCTCTGAGGTAGGCACTCGATCTTCTGGGTGTCACCCTGATAGTGATATGGTGGAAGTGCAGGGGGATGCCAGCTTCCTCTTCCTGTTAAATGAAGATCCTTTTATGGAATGTTAGAGGAGCTCGAAAGCCATCGTTTTGATCCTCTTTTTATAATTGATGCAAATCCATAATTTTGATATCTGTGTTATTCTAGAAATCAGGTTGTTGGGGGACAGTCTGGCCTGGTTTCGGAGACAGATAGTTCGGAAATGTCTATATATATGCAGTGGAGGCTTTGGGTCTATCTGGTGGCATGATAGCCATCTGGCGCTCCTCTCGGTGAAGATTGATGTTGTTCATCATAGTAATCAACATCTTGGCCTTCTTGTTTCTGAGGGCCCGGCCGCTGCTTGGCTTCTATCAGCGGTTTATGCTAGTTCTAATTTTCGGAAAAGACTTATGGTCCGATCTTCATTCCCTTCTTGCTCAGGGCATCCCTTCCATTGTGGCTGGTGATTTCAACTGTATCTCTGAAGTTAGTGAAAAGCGTGGGGGTAGAAGGGTCACTGGCACAGCTAATATCACTGAATTTAGGGATTTCATCAGTTCGGTGGTCTTCTGGATCTGGGGTTTTTCGGGCCTCAATTTACCTGGTGTAATAATCGCCAGGCTCAGCTCGTGTTTGGAAGAGGCTGGATAGAGCTTTGGCTTCTGTTTAGTGGCTTCAAAAGTTCCCTTTAGCTTCTGTTACTCATCTTCCGAGGATAGCTTTGATCACTGCCCATTCTTATCTCTACGAAGTTTGAGCTTCATCAAAAGAGGCAGTTCAGATTTGAGCAGTTTTGGACTTCATATTCGGCTGCTCGATCTATCATCTCCCAGTCTGGCATACCCCTATCCGGGGTAATGTTATATATCGGCTTTCTCGCCGTCTTTTGTTGGCTAAACGCAGGCTGGCCATATGGAATCGAGTGGAAATTGGTGATCTGGTTAGGCAGGTGGAACATCTTGAAGCTGATATTAGTTTATTGCAGACTAAGGAGGATCAGGAGGGTTTTCTTGGGATCTCTGACCTGTCTGCTCTCCAGGGCAAGCTAGCGTTGCATCACTCTTGCTTATTCAGCAGGAGATCTATTGGAGGCAACGGTCTAGGATCCAGTGGATTCGTGAAGGGGACCGTAACACTAGGTTTTTCACCAGGCTACTCTGAAGCGGCGTGCAGCTAACAGGATCCGCAGACTAGTCGATGATTCTGGGGACTATCATGAGGACTTCCCTTCTATTCGGGATTAGCTCTTACATTTCTTTCAGGCCAGATGGTCGGAGTCCTTGGCCTTGGCTCTCGGTACACAGGTCCCTGATTCCAGGAAGGTTTCTTCCCTGGAGAACGAAATGCTTACCAGACCTATCACTGCTGATGAGATTCGTCTGGCTCTGTGGGAGCTCGGGCAGGATAAGGCCCCGGGTCCGGATGGCTTTTCGGCTTTCTTCTATCATTATTGGGACATTGTTGGGCAGGAGGTGACTCAGGCTATCCTTCAAGTATTTTAACCAAGGTCATCCCGGTGGAATGGAATCGCACTCTTATTACCCTGGTGCCCAAACGTAATGATGCTTCTCTCCCACAGCATTTTAGGCCTATCAGTCTCTGCACAACTTTATATAAGGTTTGTGCTCGTCTGCTTGCTGATCGCCTACGCTTGATGATGCCTCGATTATAGCAGTGGAGCAGGGGCGTTTATCAGAGGGCGCAGTATTACGGACAATGTCCTCATTGCTCAGGAGTTTATGTATGATCTTCAGAGAGCTCCGGCCAGGCAGTCCCTTATGGCTGTTAAGCTGGATATGGAGAGGGCCTATGACAGACTTAGTTGGACTTTCCTCTACCACTCCTTGCAGGAGTTTGGTTTTGATGATCAGTTTATTGATTGGATTATGGCTTGCATTCAGAGGCCTTCTTTCTCGCTGATCATTAATGGTAGTCTGACTGAATTTTTTCACTCTTCAGTAGGCCTGCGTCAGGGATGCCCTTTATCCCTTTGCTGTTTATTTTGGCGGCGGATGATCTTTCCCGTGCCCTCTACCAGACTGATCGTACTATTGTACCTTTTATGACCTGTCCTACGGGTCCTGAGATCTCTCATCTATTCTTTGCTGATGATTGTATTTTACTGGGGAGAGCTACCTCAGCCAATGCTTCTTCCTTTGCTGATATCATCCAGCGCTATTGTCAGGCCTCGGGTCAGAAGGTCAATGCATCTAAGTCTTTTATCTGCTTCAGTCCGAAGACTGCTAGAGCAACCAGGGAAGCTATTGTTCATAGGCTGGGCATTTTATCTCAGACTGACCGCTTTCAGTACTTGGGGGTTCCTATGATAGGCAGATATCCCCGCTGTGCTAACTATGCTGATCTTGAGTTGAGGGTCCGTCAGCGAATTGAGGGGTGGCAGGTTACGGATTTATCTATGATGGCAAGGGTAACTATTATTCGAGCGGTTCTCTCTTCCCTTCTATGTATCTTCTTTCCAATGCTGCCATCCCATCACCTGTCTCAGGAGAATTGAGAGATGCTTTAGGGATTTCCTTTGGCCTCTATGCAGGATGGCATGGTATTCACCTTATGTCTTGGGAGAGGGTTTGTATGCCGATCCAGGAGGGTGATCTGGGGATTCAGTCTTTGACTGTCAGAAGGGAGGCCCTTTTGGCCAAGCATGCCTCGGTTCATTCTGGAGCCGCAGAGCCTATGAGCTCTTTTATGAGAGCGAGATATGGTGATTGGACTTCCTCCTCGCATATGCAGTCTTCTCCTCGGCATTCTCCCTTCTGAAAGGAGGTTTGTCGTCATGGTAGATCCATTATGGAAAATACTACGTGGATGATTGGTGATGGCTCTTCCATTGAGGTTATTCAGGATACATGGATCTCTGACATTCCTCTATCTCGATGGCCTCCTTCGTTAGTATTGATGTCCCTACTAGTATGAGAGTGAAGGAGTTGATCTCTTCTGATCCTTCCTCTTGGTATGGCCCACAGGTGTCCTGTTTTTTCGAAGAGGAGCTTGCTCGTCGGATTCTGGCTATTCCGATTACCTCGGGTATTACTTCGGATTGTAGGATGTGGCGTAGATCCTGTCTTCCTAGGGCCCCTGCGAAGGATCTTATGAAGATGTTCAGCCCTCAGCCTCAGGGGCAGGTGGATGCTGTGTGGATCTGGAAGCTTCCAATCCTACCCAGGGTTCAGCTCTTCATTTGGAAGCTTTTGTGGGAATGTCTCCCAACTTGTGCTATGCTTGTGAGGAGGGGCTTGCCTATCCAGTCTATATGTCCGCTATGTGGTTTGAGGATGAGTCTACTGCATGCCATCTTTTCTTGCCCTAGAGTGGGTCGGATCTGGTAGTCAGTGGGCTATCATTGTAGATTGGATCAAATGACTTCTCAGTGTTCCCTCTTCTTAGATGACCTCCGAAAGGCTTCCCAGTACAAGTGTGCTCTTTGGGCTTCTACGGCATATCAGATCTGGTTATCTAGGAACCAGACTATTTTTTCAGATAGGGGTATATCATTATAAAGGATTATATGAAAAATTAGATCCCTGGCGTCGGATTATGCCCGTGGCTTCATTCAGGTGGTCTTGACTCCTCTGGCCTCTGGGGTTCCCTGCTGCTTCGGCAGCGAACCGACATACGGTTTTTATATCTTGGGAACCCCCTCCTCCAGGGTTTGTCAAATCAATTTTGATGGTAGTGTTCATGGCAGATTAGCGGGATCTGCTTTCGTCATCCGCGGGCCGGAGGGTGATCTATTGGCGGCTGGAGGGTTTGGTATTCTGGACTCCTTTGTCCCAATGATGAGCTCTATGCTGCCTGGGATGGCATCTCCTGTGCTGTTCGGTCTCTTCATGCTCAAAACCTCATTATTGAGGGTGACTCTATGATTGTAATTCTGTGGCTGCGGAGGGAACATGGCTCCCGTGCTCCTGCTATACCGTTTTTAGATGATATCTGGAATATGATGAGCGAGGCCCAAGGTGTTTATATTCACCATTCTTATCGGAAGCTAATTCGGCAGCCGATTGGTGGCTTCATCTGTTGCTCACCACTCTGATTTTTGAAGGTGGAGGCAGAGAGATCACTGTCCTTTTGTTATTCATCTTTAACAAATATTGTATTATGATGCTCAAGGGCTGATTCGTACACGAGTTGTATGATCGTCCGGGTGTAAAAAAAAAAAAAAAAGATGAAGAAAGTTTAAATAGTGTCTCATGTGAAAACTATCTTGTAGACCACTGAACGATATTTGATGAAGAAGGCAAGCTGCATGTTTCATTTTGCTTGTGATATGTGGCTTAAATAATAAAGAAATATCGCCACATTGAGTGAACTTGTGATGATGGCAACAAGTCATAACAATAATAATAATCATAATATATGATAGTAAAGAACGGCTATCATTATTATACGCAAAAATAAGGAAAAGAAAATAGTAAGCTAATTCACTTTGCCCTCCAGGTTCTTGAGTTTGTATTGAAAAGTTGCCAATATTTTCTTGAAGGTCTCATGACGAACTGGTTTGATTGGCTTGAACGTATTTGGTACAAATTTTTTTTTCTTTTTCGGTTCTGAGCATAATTATAGATGTTAAAATATTCGAAAGGTTTATTCCTAATGTAATGATAAGTCCTGATGGGATGGGATTTTTTAATTGGCTTTAAAAAATTACATCAAAAGCTTGAAACGCTGGTTTCAGATCCATGGCCAACCCTTTGTTCGTGCAACTGCCGCTTGTAAACAGCTCCCTTATTGTCATTATGGTATCCATGCCCAGCTGCATGCACCGCTGTCTCCCTCCTTGCATTGCATCGGAAGGAAAAGTCTTTATATACTATTTTGGTGCAGCAAATTCTATGTGAGCTGCACCATTTTTTCTTATTAATTTATATGGATCCTACGTGGTCTGACACTGTAGGATGAAAGAGCAGGGATGCGATGTAACGTTTTGATCGTAACGTTCATTTAAAACCGTTAAGCCTTATTTTGAAATTGTATGCAGACGAAAATGCTCTTTTCTTCTAGCATACTTTTACTCGTCATCTTACTTGGATTTGATGAAAACTCTTTTGATTCTAAATCATTCTTCTTCACTCTGGCTTTCGGTTGTAAGGAATCAGTTTAAGGTTTGAGCAAGATCCTTCCACTCGCTCTAAGATCTAGTCTAAGGATTTCGTTCTGTTTTCGTTAGAGATATAAGCTTCTCTGTCGCTCAAAAAAGTGCTTAAAAAGGTGTTCTGATTTTCGGTCAAAAGAAAATATTTCTGCTTGCTGGAGCTACTGAAGACTTCATTAACTTTAGAAGAAAATATTGTCTAGTAAAAAAGCCCTTGTTTATGTATCGTTCCTTTATTACACCAACTGTTTTAATCGTTAAAGAAAGTTAATGCATTAGGAAATCGTTTAATACTCGGTAGCATCCTTCGCATGTTATTTCTGAGAGTTATAATTCAGTCTACTAGCGAAGATTATTGCTGGTTGGATGGGTCAATACCTTTAGTTTCATTTTTTTTTTTTGAACGAATATCATACTTTTTTAACTAATGTGTTATACCTTCTGAACTAGGGTGTCATAATAATATTTTGGCCGATATCAAGTGTTATACAATGAATTTATAACTCAGGTGGCGTAGTTTATTAACTAGGATGTCATAGGTCTTTGACTGCAGTGTCGTAATATTTTTTTGGCCCTTAACGCGATCCTTATAGCTCCCGTGGCATGTTACGACACTCTGGGAGCCATTATTTAAACCATAGATGGCAGGTATTTCTAGTATCAGGGGTTCAAATATAAAACCTCAACGTTTTATGAATGGTGTTGTAGTTTTTAACTAGGATGTCGAATTTCTTTAACTTGGGTGTCGTAGGTTTATAACTGAGGTGTTGTAATGCTTTTTCAGGCCGTAATTAGGGTGACATCAGTTTATAGCTTGGGTGTTGTAAGTTATTTTTTGGGATGTCGTAAGTTTCTGTCTTAACAGATTCAGGTAGGGTGTCGTAACAATCTTTCTGAAGTGTCATAAGTTTCATGGTCATCATCTTCGACATCCCGATACTCTATTTACTGCTAGGGTGTCGTCATTTGATAGCTCGGATGTCATAAATTATTTTCTGGGGTGTCGTAAGTTCCTGTCTTAACAGTTTTAGTTAGGGTGTCGTAATATGTGAACCTTGGTGTCATAAAAGCCCAGCCTTAATGTCTTAATTTTTAACTGTTAATGGGTGTCGCAGTTTTAAACTTGGGTATCGTATGTCTTTAATTGGGTTGTCGTAAGTTTGTAACTGCGGTGTCGTAATATTTTTTCGGCTTGTAACACGATCCCTATAGCTCTCGTGGCATGTTAGATACCCAGAGAGCCATTATTCAGACCATAAATGGCACATTTTTTTTGGTAGCTACGGTTCAAACATAACTGGGGTGTCGTGTTTCTTTAACTGGGGTATCATATTTCTTTAATTTGGGTGTCATAATGCTTTGTCAGGATAAATTGATACCTAAATCTATGGATATCAATGTTTATGACTGTGTGCTTATATTTCCACAGATGATGCTAAATTATAAATATGGAAGAAATCGAACATACTTCGGGCCGTGCACCTTCACCCATCACTCAAAATGCAGAAGATGATACTATTGTTCCTCAAACTAGAATGGAATTCAATTCAGCAGATGATGTATATACTTTCTACAATGGATACGTAAAAAGAGTTGGTTTTGGAATCACATCAGTGTGTAACAGGGCCAACTACAGCAAATAACTTTCCTTCAATCACCTTGCATGTTGGAGGCAAAAAAATCTAGAAAAATAGAGAAGACCATGAATCCTAGAGATACTAGCAAAGTTGATTGTAAAGCATCCATAAAAGCAAGACTAAATTCTACAAGTGGTAAGTGGATATTGGTTGAGGTTTCTCTAGAACATAACTATCGGATGTCCATAACATTAACTGGCTATCTATGGTCCCATAGGAGGATCAATATACCAAAGAAGGCAGAGATCAACAATTTACATACCGTGAATGTGCCTACAACTCAGATATACTCTGTCATAGTAAGAAAAAAAGGGGTAGAAGACAATTGGATTTCATAGAGAAGGATGCTCGTAATTTTATTTGTCGCAACGTTAGTCTCAGTTGAAATAAGGAGATGCTCAGTCGATGGTAATCCATTTCATTGAAATATAAGTAAGAAATCCTAATTTCTTCTATACCCTAGACCTTAATGATAATGGACTGCTCAGGTCTGTCTTTTGGATTCATCCAAGATCAAGATTGGCATGCACATACTTTGGTGATGTCTAAGCTTTGACTCAACCTACTTGACAAATAGATATCAAATACCTTTTTGTCCATTCATCGGGTCAACCATTATGGATAGTCCACATTGCTTGGTTACGCATTATTGTATGATGAGAGGACTGAGACATATAAATAGGTTTTTTATTCATGGCAGGATGCAAATGGTGGTTAAGCACCTAAAGCCATAATAACTGACTAAGATAAGGCAATCAAGGCTGTAGTTAGGGAGGTTTTTCCTAACGCACGACATTGATTTTGTCTTTGGCATATATTGAAGAAGATACCTAAAAAAGATTAGCCACATTTGTACAGCAAATCCTAAATTTATGGTTGATTTCGATGAGGCGATATATGATTCATGACTATACAATCATTCGAGGAAAGATGGCACATCTCATGGAGAAATATGAAGAATGCAAGGCTATAGTTTGGTTAAATGGCCTTTACGAATGTCGGGATAAATGGGTCCCAATTTATCTTAAGGATACATTCTTCATAGGTTTGTAGGACAATATGTTCGATTTATGTTAATGTTTGCAGAACTTTAAGAAAAACTATATATTTAATGCTTCTTTTATCAACATAATTATGTACAGGGATGTCATCTTTACAAAGGAGCGAGGGCATCAATTACTTCTTCGATGGTTTTATAAATTCAAAGACTACACTCAAGGAGTTCATAGATAAGTATGAAGATGTTTTGAAGAAAAGGTATGAAACAAAAAATAAGGAAGATAATAGGATATTGCAAACGAATACTTTCCTAAAGACATCCTCACCTTTTGAGAGGCAAGCAGCAGGAAAGTATCTAAGGCGCATATTCAAAAAATTTCGGAATAAGATCCTTGAAATGGCTGCATCAAATGCTAAATTAATCAAGAAAGCTGACAATTGTGATGTATATTCTGTGAAGTCATTTGAAAGGATTGAAGTCGATGGAATTGGCAAGGAAATGATAAAAGATTATGTCGTGTCATATGATAAAGTTTTAAAGATGTCCAATGCTAGTATCGATCCTTTTAGTTCAAGGGTTACCTGTGCAGGCATGCTTTATTGGTTCTTTATCAAAGCAATGTATTTCATTTATCAGATAAGTACTTCTTGAAGAGATGATGCAAGGACATGAAATACCAATTTGACGATTTCAACATAAATTTTGAATGTTGTGATAAAAGTTCACAAAAATCATGGTACACTGTCATATTTTTTTTATTTTAAATGTCTTATTATATATTTCGATAAAATTATGTTATTGATTGTATATATGCTTTGATGAGTCATCGGATGATGAAGCTCGCAGAGATAGCCTTCATATCTGAAGATGCATTTAATTTAGTGATAGATGATCTAACACCGTTATTCAAAAGAGCTATGGATGCTAACTGCACAACTAAGGCAAGTACATAACTTATAATTCAAAATCCTAAGCATATTAGGATGAAAGGTCATCCAAGAGAGACTAGATTAAAGAGTGGAGTTGAGAAGAAGTTAAAGAGATCAAGAAAAAATATGGACAAGGCATCCATTGACGCTCCTCTTATGCAAAATGAAATAAGAGCTAGTTCAAGCAACATGCAAACTTGTATGCAGTTAACTAATATCGAAGAGGATATCGAAAGAATTGTATCATCTTCCAATACATTGTTGGACGTTTGATGCTTATGTATTAAGTCAACTAACGCAAAAAAATATATAAAAATTTATGCCATCTAAATTCTCATGTTACTACACCGTAGTTATAAAATACGATACCTCAGAAAAAGTTTACTACACCCAAGTTTTCATATTACAACACCCTAGTTGTATGAATACGACACCCATTCATCTAAGGTAGGACCTTACGACACCACAGTTCTCATATAATGGTGTTTTAAGTATGGGTGTCGTAGTTTTGTAACTAGATGTCTTAATTATAAGCTGGGTGTCGTAGCTATATTTTCGGCCAGTTTTCACCTGAGATGTCGTAAGTCTCTTCTCCAGAGTTCGTTTTAGGCATGGGTGTCACAGGTTTGTAACTAGGGTATCTTAGTTGTAAATCTAGGATGTCCTAGCTATTTTTTTGGCCAGTTTCACCTCGGATGTCGTAAAGCATATCCGTTCTGCGTGTGTTTAAAGCACGGGCGCTACATAGCCGATTGAAGGATTGGAAAGTGCTCATTGCATTTACATGTTTGCATAAAACTATCTGGAAAGTGAGTAATGAAGTGAGAATGATGCATGCTCATGAGTGGGAGAATTGAATATAAGGTAAGACCAAATTTTGTATTAACTTTTGTACTTCAGTTGCATAGGATAATTTCTTTAAATCATGGCATGTGTTAAATCTTTGAGGCTCTATTTGAACAATTAATCTTTTGTTTTTGGATTCTTGTTTTATTTTCTTTGCTCGAGGACTAGCAAAGTGTAAGTTTGGGGGTATTTAATAAGAGTAAATCCGACCATTTAATTCATATACTTTTATAATGACATTAGCTAGTTTTGAGTTAAATTTATTTATTTTTATTTACTTTTATCTTGAATAAATATGAAAGGGAATAAATAGAAGTAGCACAAGGGCAGTGCAAAACGTGAATAATGTGTTCAATTCTAATGTTTAAATTCAGAAATTTTCTTTGAAATCATTTGGGTCTTTATTAATTATTAAATTTACTTGCTCATGTACCTTTGTAATGGATCATATGTTTATTTGAGCCTTCCAATGCCACTGTCATCTTCTGCTTGAAGATGCATGACAAGTTCTTTGCGGCAATGATATAGGATGATTTAAATTCTGGATTGCGGTCTTCTTATCTTCCTCTCATTGCATTCTTATTTAAATAACTTAGTTTTTTATTGTAGCAATGTTGGTGTAAAAGCAAGAAGAACGTGTTGACCCAATTGAAGATTTTGATGATTAACAAAACTATTTGAGTATAACATTTGAAGTTACTAATGATTTTGATTAAGTTTTTCAGATTATAAGTCGATTTGATAATCAAAATCAAGAGGAAATCAAGTTCTGGTTCGAATCTAATGTCAAGGTAAGATTGCAGACATTAGAGTCGACACATGGAATCGCAGAGTCGACTCCGGAAAACGGCACAGACTTAGAGTCGACTCCGGGACTGTTAGAGCCGACTCCAACAGAAAAGACAGAACGATGGTTTTTCAGGCCACGACTTAGAGTCGACTCCCAGACTGTTAGAGTCGACTCCAGAAGAATTTTGTGTCGACCCCAGAAAAGTCAGAGACGACTCCAGATCGAGCGGATTAAAGAATTTCGAGTTAGAGCCGACTCCAGAAAAGTTAGAGCCGACTCCAGAATGTCAGACACGGCTCCAGAACTGTCAGAACGACTCTAAACTTTATCTTTATCTTTTTAATCCCAACGGCTATTGTTATTTATGGATCTAATCCTTTTACACTTGCTTCTAACGGATAGTTTTAAACTATTTATGGATTAATCGGGATCTATAAGAAGAGGGTTTGATTGCATCCCAAAAGAAGAGACAGAGAGAAAAAAGAAAAGAATAGAGAAAATCTTGAGATCCATCAGAAAAGAAAAGAGGGAAAACTGTAAGGAAAGATCATACTGATTCCCCAAAAGAAGAGAGAGAGATTCCAAGCCTTTGCTGTTCTATTTAGAAGAAATCTCAAGAGAAGAAAGAAGCCCTAGTTTTCTGATCTTCTGAGTCTCAAGAGCATCTTGAAGGAAGATCCATTCAAAGGAAGAGAAGGAAGAAGCCACCAAGATCTGCGAATCAGGCTTTGATTCCTAATCCTCTATTATTGTTTCATTATTGTATTTGCTCATTGAAGGAGCAGTTTATCTTGTAAAAACAAATATTGTTTGCTGGGTCAATCTGGTGATTGATTCAGTTGAGGCTGTTAGCCTTGTGCAAGCATTAGCTTGTGGTTTTAGGTTTTGTGCTGGTGAGCCTTGAAAACCAGCTGGGTTCGTTGTGCACCCGGGAAAACAACAAGTTCGAGTTGTGAGCTTGCAAAACAACTCTGCTGTAATCAGTTTGATTATAGTGTGGACCCAAGAGGTACTTGGGAGTGGACGTAGGTGTAGGTACACCGAACCACTATAAAATCTTGTGTTTGCCGTGATTGTCTCTTTATCTTCAACTCTCTATTTGTGTTGTTCTGTTTTAATTTGTGAATCTAAGTTTTTATTTCCGCTGGGGGTTATCTTTCAAAAGAGTTTAAATTTTTGAAAAACCCAATTCACCCCCCCTCTTGGGTTGCTATCTGGACCAACAATTGGTATCAGAGCTAGTGCTCATTTGATTTGATCTAACGATCAAGAGTCAAAGATCCACATGGCAACTCAAGCTGGTTCATCTTTTTCGAAGGCCAATCTACTAATAGACCACCCTTATTTAATGGTTCAAACTATGGTTATTGGAAGGCTAGAATGAAAATATTCATTCAAGCACTTGACTATGATCTATGGAGTATTATAGTCAATGGACCACACACACCCACTGCTAGAGTTAATGGCATGGAGATTCCTAAACCGGAAACGGAATGGGATGAACATGATAAAAAATTGGCACAACTCAATGCCAAAGCAATGAATGTTTTATACTGCTCATTAGATGCAAATGAATTCAATCGCATATCTATTTGCATTTCTGCTAAGGAAATCTGGGATAGACTTGAGGTTACCCATGAGGGAACAAATCAAGTCAAGGAATCCAAGATTAACATGCTAGTTCATAAATATGAATTGTTTAAAATGGATGCATGTGAATCTATTGCTGATATGTTTACAAGATTTACTGATATAGTTAATGGTTTAAAAAGTCTTGGTAAATCTTATGATAATTCTGATCTTGTGAGAAAGGTTTTGCGTTCCTTGCCTAGGACTTGGGAAGCTAAAGTGACTGCAATACAAGAGGCAAAGGATCTAAGTACCCTACCCCTAGAAGAACTATTGGGATCCTTGATGACTCATGAGCTTCAAATTAAGCAACATGTTGATGATGATGAGTCAAAGAAGAAGAGACTATGGCTCTTAAGATTTCTGAATATATGGAAGAGCCTCATGAATCTGAAGATGAAAGTGATGATGAGGACATGGCACTCATCACAAGAAATTTAAAAGATTCATGAAGAAGAAGAAGTTTGAAAAGAAAAAGCCCTTTGCAAGAAAAGATGAGGACAAGGGCAAAGAAAAGAAGTTATTTGCTTTGAATGCAAAAAGCCGGGTCACTTTAAATCTGAATGCCCTCAACTAAAGAAAGGCACCCGGAAGTTCAAAAAGAAGGCAATGATGGCCACATGGAGCGATTCGGAAAGCTCAAGTTCCGAAGAAGAAGAAAAGAGTGAAATGGCCAATCTATGCTTCATGGCGGACAATGATGAGGTAAGTCCGAGTTTTCTTGATGACTTCACTTTTGATGAATTGCATAGTGCTTTTTATGAATTAATGGATGATTTTGCAACCTAAGTTCAAAGAACAAAGATTTGAAAACTCAAATGCAAAAACTATCCTTAGAAAATGAAAAGCATGTTGTAGATAAAGAACTTTTGATAAAAGAAAAAGAAAGTTTGAAAAATGAAGTTGATAGACTTAAGCCTATAGTTGATAAATTCACTCTAAGCTCTATCAAACTTAATATGATTTTGGAAATCAAAAGGCTGTTTTTGATAAAGCTGGATTAGGATATAATCCACTTAAAAAGCAAAAATCTTTGAAGAATATTTTTATACATGCTGAAAAATCATCAAATATTACTTGTTTTAAATGTGGAAACAAAGGACATAAATCATATATGTGTAAATCTCACATAATAAGAAAAGATGATTTGGGTTCCCAAAGGAACAATATTTAATGCATCTAACCATGAAGGACCCAAGAAGGCTTGGGTACCTAAAATTAAGACATGAATGTTTTGCAGGAGTGTCTTGCAGCCATCAGACTGAAAAGAAAATGGTACCTGGATAGTGGTTGCTCAAGACACATGACGGGTGACAAAGATCAATTCATCACCCTTGAATCAAAAAGAGGTGGAGTAGTTACTTTTGGTGATAATGGTCAAGGCCATATCATGGGTATTGGTAAGATTCAAATTACTCCATCTACTCATATTGATAATGTTTTATATGTTGATGGACTTAAACATAATCTGATAAGTATTAGCCAACTGTGTGACAAAGGTTTCAAGGTTTCCTTTGAAGCTTCTGTTTGCACTGTTACTAATCCCATTGATAACAGCATTATTCTTGTTGGTAAACGCTATGGCAATGTGTACTTAATTGATTTGAGTAATTTATCTCCAAGTAATCATTGCTTAGTTGCTAATAATGCTAAGATGAATGAGATTGGTTGGCTATGGCACCGTAGATTAGGTCATGCAAGCACACACCTAATTTCTAAATTATTGAAAATGGATTTAGTTAAAGGTATTCCTAGCTTAAATTTTGAAAATAATCGAATATGTGATGCATGTCAATTTGGAAAACAAACAAGAACTTCTTTCAAATCTAAGAATGTTGTTTCAACTACTAGGCCACTAGAGCTACTACACATGGACCTTTTTGGACCTACTAGAACCACAAGTCTAGGAGGAAAGAAATATGGTCTAGTGATAGTAGATGATTACTCTAGATTCACTTGGGTAATGTTTTTGGCTCACAAAGATGAGACTTTCTCAATATTCATGAAATTCGTTAAGAAAGTCACTAATGAGAAAAACACTACCATAGTGTCTATTAGAAGTGATCATGGAACTGAATTTGAAAATCACTTCTGTTTTGAAAAAGGCATACATCATAACTTTTCTGCACCTAGAACACCGCAACAAAATGGAGTTGTAGAAAGAAAGAATAGGACTTTAGAAGACATGGCCCGTACCATGCTATGTGAAAGCCAACTTCCAAAATATTTTTGGGCGGAAGCTATAAACACAGCATGTTACATTCTAAATAGAGCCCTAATTAGACCTATCCTTAAGAAAACTCCCTATGAACTATGGCATAATAGGAAACCAAATTTAAGTTATTTTCATGCATTTGGTTGTAAATGTTTTATTCATAACAATGGTAAGGATAATCTTGGAAGTTTGATGCAAAGTCTGATGAAGGTATCTTCCTAGGATATTCTACATCTAGCAAAGCATATAGAGTATTTAATAAGAAAAGCTTAGTTGTAGAAGAATCCATTCATATAGTGTTTGATGAGTCTTTAGCATCAAGTTCAGATAAAATTGATGATGAGGAAGATACATCTTTGATTGAAAGAGATATTGAAAAATTAAATGTATCTTCAGATCAAGAACCTGAAGTTAAGGATGATGACTCACCTAAGGATGATGGTATTGATACTGTCAAATGATAAAGATCTACCTAGAGATTGGAGATATGCTTATGGTCATCCTAAGGACCTAATCATAGGTGATCCATCTCAAGGTGTAAGGACTAGATCATCAATGAGAGATATCAATAATCATCTTGCATTTGTATCTCATATAGAACCTAAAACTATAGAGGAAGCTGAGAAAGATAGTTATTGGATGTTAGCAATGCAGGAAGAGTTAAACCAATTCACTAGGAACCAAGTTTGGACCCTAGTAGATAGACCTAAAAACCACCCTATAATAGGATCTAAATGGGTTTTTAGAAATAAATTGGATGAAAATGGATTGGTAATTAGAAATAAGGCTAGATTAGTTGCAAAAGGATATAATCAAGAAGAAGGTATAGATTTTGATGAAACTTTTGCACCTGTTGCTAGATTAGAAGCCATTAGGCTACTACTTGCATTTGCATGTCATATGAATTTCAACTTATTTCAAATGGATGTTAAAAGTGCATTTCTAAATGGTTTTATAAATGAGGAAGTTTATGTTGAACAACCTCCTGGTTTTGAAGATCATGAATTTCCAAACCACGTCTTCAAACTACACAAAGCACTTTATGGTTTAAAGCAAGCACCTAGAGCTTGGTATGATAGATTAAGTAAATTTTTAATTGAAAATGACTTTTCTAGAGGAAATGTTGATAAAACCTTGTTTTTGAAAAGAAAAGAAAGGATTTATTAATCGTTCAAATTTATGTTGATGACATTATATTTGGTGCTACTAACAATCTCCTTTGTCAAGAATTTGCTAAGCTAATGCAGGGAGAATTCGAGATGAGCATGATGGGAGAACTAAACTTCTTCCTTGGACTTCAAATCAAACAAGAGAAAGCGGGAATTTTCATTAACCAAACAAAGTACACAAAGGAAATACTCAAGAAATTTGGTATGGAATCTGCTAAACCTCTTGGTACGCCAATGAGTCCCTCATGCAAGCTGGACAAGGATGAAGAAGGTAAGAAAGTAGATCAGAAGCATTACAGAGGTATGATTGGATCACTTCTTTACCTAACTGCAAGTAGGCCAGATATCATGTTTTCTGTTTGCTTATGTGCAAGATATCAATCTAATCCTAAGGAATCACATTTATTTGCTGTTAAAAGAATCTTTAGATACTTAAATGGAACTAAAAATGTAGGATTATGGTATTCTAGAGACTCAACCTTAAAATTGATTGCTTATTCTGATTCTGACTATGCTGGTTGTAAATTAGATAGAAAGAGTACAAGTGGGGCATGCCAACTTTTAGGAAGTAACTTAATCTCTTGGTTTAGCAAGAAGCAAAATTCGGTTGCATTATCCACTGCTGAGGCAGAGTATGTTGCAGCTGGAAGTTGCTGTGCTCAAATCCTTTGGATTAAGCGACAACTTGAAGATTATGGTATCACACTTGATAAAATTCCTATTAAATGTGATAATACTAGTGCTATTAATCTAACTAAAAATCCAATTCAACATTCAAGAACTAAACACATTGAAATTAGACATCACTTTATTAGAGAACATGTAACTAACAAAGATGTTTGTCTTGAATATGTTAATACTAATGATCAATTAGCTGATATTTTTACCAAACCTTTGAGTGAGGAAAGATTTTGTTATCTTAGAGGAGAATTAGGAGTTTGTGATCCTTTAGAATAATTTTCTGAAACTCTTAAGGACAACAACTATCTAGACTTCATTAATTTCTTGAAAATCCTCTATGTCCAATAAGGAAATTTATCTAGAAATTTGATTTATTGTTTCCCCAATTGTTAAGGAACACTTATCTAGAGTTTGATGATTAATTTGATTAGTTTCAGATCCTTGAAATTTGAATTTTTCTCTGAAACTATTGTGGAGTCGACACCTGCAGTTTGTGGAGTCGACACCTTCATATTTTGATGTTCTGTCTGGGCAATTAGAGCCGACTCTGGCTTCTGTAGAGCCGACTCTAATTCGGGCGCTGACAGATTCTCTGGTTCGGAGCCGACACCTCGTTTTCGGGAGTCGACTCTAAGTGGAACTAGGTCAAAATAAAAAGGGCGGAGTCGACCCCAAACGAAACCTATCGTCTCCTAAACCTTTTCCAAACCGTTCCAAACTGATTCCAATCCCTCCAAATCCTCCAAATCTCTTGATTACTCATTCCAATCGAATCCCATGGCTCCCAAAAGGCGTGCTATCATTGGTGGTTCGACTGTTCCGACGAAGCGCCGTTCAAATCGGAGGCAACCTTCGTCATCTTCTTCATCTGCCACTCAAGATGACTCTCCACCCTCACCATCTTCTCCGAGTCGACCAATTAGCGGGTAAGGCCATTACTACCGGAAGAAAAGTAGATTTTGACTTTTTTGCTTTCGGAGGGCTTTGCTATTGGGCGTTTGTTGAAGGAAATGGGATGGGAGAAGGTCTGTTCTTTGGATATCCCTACTACCCTGCCCTAGTGAGAGAATTTTATAATGATTTATGTAGAGGAGAGGGAGGCTTAGTGAGTGTTGTAAGAGGAACTAAAGTAATCATCACAGCCGAATCCTTGGAAATCTATTGGAGATGCCTACCATTGGTTTAGTTGAATATCAACATGAAGACAGAGGAGGTGCCCTATCAAGGATGTTAGGGAGAGAAGTTTCTGAGTTTGAGAAATCTTGGCAATCAACTTAATTTGGAACTCAGATTACTTCACAATATTTGTGGAAGAATTTTATTTCCTAAAATCGGAAGGTTTGAATATGTCTCGGAGCGAGACATCTTATTGATGGACTGCATTCTCACTGGAAGACCTGTCAATCTTGCTGGTATGATGATAGGCTATATGGCGAGGCAGCTACTAAGAAGAGATCTACATTGCCATATGGTATGATTTAACATTAGTATTCAGAAGCCAAGGTGTACTTATAATGGATAATGAGCCACTAAGAAAATTAAGGCATACAGATTACTATAGTGTCTCTACAATTCACCGGATGGGCTTCAGAAAAGAAAATGGAAATTGGATAAAAAGAGGACATGAGGCCAGAGCTGAAGAGGTTAGAGTTGAGGAGGTCAGAGGAGAGGATATTCCTGAACCATCTGCTGGACCTTCTTCTGCTGGACCATCTACTGCTGGACCCTCAGAGGCTGGACCTAGCTCTCACCCTCCACATCAGTCAGCATTGGCATCTGAAAGATTTTCTGAGGAGCAAATAGGTCAGCTCAGAGCTTTACTGGCTGAGTATGATAGTCAAAGGACAAATGATATGTGTAAATTGAGAGAGGAGTTCAATCAGTTGAAGGATGAGATCAATTCAAGACTTGACATGATTTCTTTTTCATTAGCAATTCCGTAGAATCCTTTAGCACTGATCTTCATAAGATTTTTGAAAGGATGGAAGGCATTGCAGACGGTTCTGGAACTTATCTTCATGCTACCAGTCAACTAAAGAAAGATATCGACCTCGCCGTTTCTCAAATTGAAGCTTGTCTTGAAAGTTTTAAGAAGACTCAAAAAGATGATATTATGGAAATGATTGGACATTTAAAGAAAATTGTGTATAAGCATATTTGATTTTGATATCCTATCCTAGGTTGTATCTTAGGATTTCTTGCTTTCTTGCTTTCTAGCATGTATCTAGGAATTACATACTTGAATATGTCACTTTACTGAAACACATGTAATGAATCTTGCTTTGGAATACAATTACACTTTTATTTCAAATTTGTCTATGATTGATTGATTGAATTTCAATGAATGAGTTTACTATCTTTATGATTAATTGAACCAACAACCCGCTCTGATAACATTTTTTATTGTTTTAAAATTCACCTTATTGCTGATAACAAAAAAGGGGGAGAGATAATTGTATATGCATATAAGAGAAAGAATATAAGAGCATAAAAAGGGGGAGAAAAATTTTGAGATTCTAATTAAAATGATTCAATTGAATTCAGTTTATCTACATAGGGGGAGTTATTCAATGCAGGGGGAGCTTAATAATTTTTCCATATAAAAGTTAAATCATCTTGATTGATGTCATGTTTTTTTTTCATTTTGAATATTGGCATCAAATTCTCTGTTAGGAAGTTCTAAAGCTTTAACAATGTCTTTTAATTCAAATGAATTTTTAATGCATATACTCAAAGTTTTTGTCATCATCAAAAAGGGGAGATTGTTGACCCAATTGAGGATTTTGATGATTAACAAAACTATTTGAGTATAACATTTGAAGTTACTAATGATTTTGATTAAGTTTTTCAGATTATAAGTCTATTTGATAATCAAAATCAAGAGTCAAATCAAGTTCTGGTTTGAATCTAATGTCAAGGTAAGATTGCAGACATTAGAGTCGACACATGGAATCGCAGAGTCGACTCCGAAAAATGGCACAGACTTAGAGTCGACTCCGGGACTGTTAGAGCCGACTCCAACAGAAAAGACAGAACGATGGTTTTTCAGGCCACGACTTAGAGTCGACTCCCGGACTGTTAGAGTCGACTCCAGAAGAATTTTGTGTCGACCCCAGAAAAGTCAGAGACGACTCCAGATCGAGCGGATTAAAGAATTTCGAGTTAGAGCCGACTCCAGAAAAGTTAGAGCCGACTCCAGAATGTCAGACACGGCTCCAGAACTGTCAGAACGACTCTAAACTTTATCTTTATCTTTTTTAATCCCAACGGCTATTGTTATTTATGGATCTAATCCTTCTTACACTTGTTTCTAACGGATAGTTTTAAACTATTTATGGATTAATCGGATCTATAAGAAGAGGGTTTGCTTGCATCCGAAAAGAAGAGACAAGAGAGACAAAAAGAAAAGAATAGAGAAAATCTTGAGATCCATCAGAAAAGAGAAAGAGGAAAAACTTGTAAGGAAAATCATACTGATTCCCCAAAAGAAAAGAGAGAGATTCCAAGCTTTTGCTGTTCTATTTCGAAGAAATCTCAAGAGAAGAAAGAAGCCCTAGTTTTTGATCTTCTGAGTCTCAAGAGCATCTTGAAGGAAGATCCATTCAAAGGAAGAGAAGGAAGAAGCCACCAAGATCTGCGAATCAGGCTTTGATTCCTATCCTCTTATTATTGTTTCATTATTGTATATTTGCTCATTGGAGGAGCTGTTTATCTTGTAAAAACAAATATTGTTTGCTGGGTCAATCTGGTGATTGATTCAGTTGAGGCTGTTAGCCTTGTGCAAGCATTAGCTTGTGGTGATAGGTTTTGTGCTGGTGAGCCTTGAAAACCAGCTGGGTTCGTTGTGCACCCGGGAAAACAACAAGTTCGAGTTGTGAGCTTGCAAAACAACTCTGCTGTAATCAGTTTGATTATAGTGTGGACCCAAGAGGTACTTGGGAGTGGACGTAGGTGTAGGTACACCGAACCACTATAAAATCTCTGTGTTTGCCGTGATTGTCTCTTTATCTTCAACTCTCTATTTGTGCTTGTTCTGTTTTAATTTGTGTGAATCTAAGTTTTTATTTCCGCTGGGGGTTATCTTTCAAAAGAGTTTAAATTTTTGAAAAACCCAATTCACCCCCCTCTTGGGTTGCTATCTGACCAACAGAATGCAACATCATTAAGGACTTGCAATCTGTGGAACTGAGAGATGCCACTTAGTAATCATGGTAATCAGATAAAGCCACTGGGTGGTCAAATGCCTGACCGGGATTCATCATAAAACCAATCAACCAGTCAACCATCATCAAACGGCCTAGAGGAGAGGATGCTTGGGCGGTGATTGCATGAAGACTCCTTCACGCGGTGAAGACTCGTATGTGGGCTGGCAATGGAATCCCAGCGGATTCAACATGGGGCGGTCCAATCCAGCCAACTTGGCAACACGAATTTCATCCGGGAGTCTTCTTTGGATGTTTCCTTTGGCCCATCTCAGCCGTAAAACTATCATCGAACGGCTAAAGGAAGAGGAGCTCTTGGAGGGACTCTAATGCGGAGATTTCCACATGGATTTGATGCTGTATTCATTGAGCAGCGATTTTTCCATCTAGAAAAGGAAGGCAGCGGGTCTTGAATCGGGAGACTTTTAGAGTTTTTCAATGGAAGAGAATGAAGAACAAGGCAAGAGCTGCATGTTCATCAATCGATCTAATGAAAAATATAGTTTCATTTGTTTTTTTTCACTTTTATTATGAGCTAAATTTTCTTTTCTAGAGCATTGATGTAATCTAACAATGAATATATAATTTATTTTATAAGTTATTTTTTTTTAATATTTTCATAATTGAGTATTTAATTCTTATTATTAATGCTTACGAATTATTGTTTGATCAATTGAATTACAATAGACTGAGGTGATTTATAATTTTAGTTCTAGAATTAAGCACCATTAGTTGAGCGAAAGTAGAGATGTTTTACCATGATTAATGTGATTTTTTTAAAAAGAAAATTCAAAGTATGAGTTTTCAATTAATTAAATTCACATAGAGATATGGAGTTGTTAGTTGAAGATATTTTTGATATCATTCAAGAGAAGATATTAAATAATTAAAAAATTTTAATCATCAACATGGGATTATTAGAATTTAATAATTAAGAATAATATGTAGAATTTGTTAGGTGAAATCAATCGCTCTAAATCCATTCTTATCATAGTTTTACACGTTTAGATTTTTACGCTTTGTTAATTTTAGATTAATTAGTTTTATTTTAGATAGTAGAACGTTTCGTTTATATTTGATTTTCAAATAGTAATTAATATAGTAAATTTTGGTATTCAATAATATAATTAATCTCTGTGGATTCGACATTCATTTTTTAAAACACTTAACTACTTGATACAATTCTATGCACTTGCAGATTATTTTACGCAAACAAAATGTTAACCTGATAAACCTGGGGTGTCGTAAGTGTATCAAGAAATAGAAAAAATAACATCCGGAACAGAAAAAATGACACCGGCCTGCCTTCGAAAGATGATGAAGAAGAAGAGTCCAGTTATCTTTTTGCAAGAAAACTTTTGGAGGGCAAAAATGTTCTTTGCCTTACATACAAAAACTGCAGAAGAGTAGGCTAGAGGGAAAGGGTATTTTATATGCGCATCAATTTTAAAATAAGACTGAACGGCTTTAAATGAACGTCACGAAAATGTTACATCATATCCCTACTTTTTCATCTTGCAGCGTCAGGCCATGTAGGATCCACGTAAACTAATAAGAAGGGGGGTGCAGCCCATGTAGAATTTGCTGCACCGAAGTGGTATAGAAAGACTTTTCCTGTACTAAAATGATTTGTCCTTTACTATTTCATCCATGTATGGAGATATTCTTGTGCTTCGTTCAATAGAAAAATATGTAGATCTTCTCACTCAAAGAAGATATGGCGAGGTGCTTTGGTCATTGAATGGTTGTGATAATTTTGTGTTTGAAAAAAAAGAAAATAAAATTAATTTATAAAATATATGATAATTGTGTACCCTCTAGGAGGTGGAGGATGTGGGATTGAACTCTAGGCTTCATTATGGTATTCAACTTGTTGAGGGGTAAAATCATCATTGCATTGATAACCGTGCAAGGGGTTAGGATCAGCCCTGACTCCCACTCGCCGCGCGGTGCCCGCAAGAAATGAGCCAACCATTATACCTCAGTGGATCGAGGCGCCTTAGCCCCTCGGCTAACCAAGGATTCCCTGGGTACATATTACGTCTCTATCTCTCGGTCCTAAGCCGAGCTATCCATTTGTCTCGGTCCTGGTCCGAACGATCCTATCTCTCGGTCTAGCCAAGCGATCCCTATCTCTTGACTCTAGCTAAGCTATCCCTATCTCTCGGCCCCAGCCCAAGCGATCTCTATGCCTCGCTAGCCGAGCTATCTCTATCTCTTGGCCCCAGCCCGAGCGATCTCTATGCCTCGCTAGCCAAGCTATCTCTATCTCTCGGCTCCAGCCCGAGTGATCTCTATGCCTCGCTAGCCGAGCTATCTCTACCTCTCGGCCCAAGCCCGAGTGATCCATAACTTGGCTTGCCCGAGCGATATCAACACCTCTGCGGAATCAAACCGTCCTTACGCTCAGCTTAGTCCTTTGCCATGCCTCGGCAAACCGAGCCTTCCATACTTCGGTGGATCAGACCGATCTCTATGCCTCGCCTGACCGAGGCACTCAGGCACCTACCTCTGCAGAACCACGATGATCGAACAAGGATCCACATAGGCAATCATACCTATACAACCGGAAACGGCCTAGAGCCTATATGATCAATGAATCTCAAAGCGATAGCCCCTTTTGGCCGTCGATCCTCTAACTAATCGGATACGGATCCTACCGGCCTCACAACAGCTTGATTCGAATCAGCCTCAAATCCCAACAACTTCCAGACCTCCTATGACGTGCCCAAAGAATCAGGTGATCGCCTATAAATAGCACAGTCCTAGATTCTCCAAGGTAAGGGCATTCCTACGCACTCTCAGCATTACTCTCATTCTATCTCTGCTCACCCCTTTCCGTCATTAACGCTCTGCTCGGAGCTCCCAAAAGGCCACCTGGAGGGACTCTTCAGCGAGAGCCTCCTCCCATATTTGTTTGTTGTTGATCTCCGTTACTTGAGCGTCGGAGGGCCTTCCGCAGAGGGCCACCCCCAGCGCCTCTCACGTGAGGACTGTTTTGCAGGTCCGCCCAGGAGGGAGCCCAATCTGAAGCTCGACCACGCTCGAGTCGGAGGACGGATTCCAGCAACAATAAATTGGCGCTAGAGGAAGGGCCCTCAAGTCCCATAAACTTGAAAAAAGGATATAAGGATCTCGATCTGGAAGATAACCCCTCCCATGGCCAATCGAAGAAGGGCTACTTCTGAAGCCCGGGATCAGGGTGCCTCACAAAGACCTGATCCGGTGAGCAGTGTGGCGCCACCGCCACCAGTTAAGACTCCATCGCCACCAGCGGCCTCGGTAACCCAGAACCAGTTTGCCACACTGGTCCAGCAGGTCCAAGCTCTGACTCATCTGATTCAAGGACACCACGAAGCCCCCATCTAGCGGCTCTTGCTCCGCACCTTCCTGAGGAGGCCGCGGCCCCATTCCCCCAGCAGTCTCTTCTTTTGGTCCGCATGAAGTCGCGAACCCCCCTCGTCGTCCTAAGGGAGCTGGACCAGCCCCGCAAGAGGTCTGCGGCAAGGATCTCCCTAGATCTTGGCAGGCCCGGTCCCTCTCTCCGGTGTTCTCTCGTCACGACTCGCACCGTCTCCATTCTCCTCGCCCAGCTCCTCCTGCTATTCCCGAGGAGGAGATCCGCCGACAGATCCGAAGATGCGCCAGAGTTGGACGCTGCCAAGCAAGCCCATCCACTTCAGCATAAGGCGGAGCAGGGCATCCCCTTCTCCAAGGAGATCATGGGGGAACTGATTTCCTCCATGTCAAGCTGCCCGCCATCGAGCCTTACCACGGATCCACCGATCCTGACGACCACCTCAAAAGCTTCGGTCGATCATGATGTTCCATGGGGCATCAGATGCGATTCTCTGCCGCGCCTTCCCCTCCACCCTTAGAGGGTCTGCTCGAACCTGGTTTAACGCCTTAAAACCAAGTTCCGTTGGTTCATTCGATGAGCTGAGTCGCCTCTTCATCAGCCAGTTCGTCAGCAGCTGCCATCACCGGCGGAGATCTGATTCCCTCCTTGAGGTTAAGAAGAGAGAGGGGGAATCCTTGAAGAACTATCTCGGTCGATTTATGCCCATGCTGAAGGTGGATCACCTTAAACATGAGGTGGCCATGTCAGCCCTAGCGGGGAGTGTTAAAGGAGAGTGACTTCTACCTGGCGTTGGAGGTTAGTTACCCTTCGAACCTCTCGATATGATGGCCCTGGTGGACAAGTACGCAGAGTCGAGGAATCGCGAAGGACTGCCCACGCTAAGCTGGCAAGAAGAAGGAGTCCAAGGGCTTGGACAAACACTGATCTGTCCGTCAGCTGAGCCCACCTCGCCGCCAAAGGGTTCCTCCGCCGCCGTTGAGGAACCACACTCGGAGCCCGCCTAGGAGGTTCAACCGGTTCACCCCGCTCACTGCCCCAAGGGTGCAGATCCTCATGGAGATAGAGCGCCAACTCCCTCGACCGCCTCCTCTCCGATGGAATGCGACCCAGAGAGACCCCACCAAGGACTGCCGCTACCACGGGACCATGGCCACGACACCGAAGAATGCTGGCAGCTGAAGAATGAAATCGAGAGGCTCATCCAATGGGGCCGACTGAACCAATTCAGGGGCGCCCGAGCCAAAAAATGGGGGTAACCGCCAGCCCGAGCCTTAGTCCTCCTCCAAATCCTTCGGTTGTTGGCCACATCAACATGATTGAGGCAGTCGGTAGTCCGTCAGGCCGCAGAATGATGAAGAAGATTCGGCACCAAAGAGAGCTTCTCCTTCTCCGATGATGACCTCCAGAAGATACAATCCCCGCATGATGATGCACTGGTTGTATCTCTCAATCTAAACAATTATGATGTAAGCCGGATTCTTATTGATAGTGGGAGCTTTGTCAATGTTATGTACCTCGATGTGTTTACGAAAATGAAACTGCTCATGGAGAGTCTCCGAGCCATGGACTCCACCCTAATGGGGTTCACCGGCGATGTTATTATCCCAGAGGGGGTCGTGACCTTGACGGTCCGAGCAGGAACTTGGCCCTGTTGCCACTGTTCACACAGATTTCCTGGTGACCAAGCTTCGGTCGCCCTACAATGCAATCTTTGGGAGACCCGGCCTAATGTCCCTTAGAGCTGTTGTCTCCATCCGTATCTAGTCATGAAGTTCCCTATCGAATAGGGAATTGGAGTAGTTCGAGGAAGCCAAGCTATGTCTCGGCAATGCTTCGTCACCAGCCTTCAGTCCAAATTGCCCGAGGTTGACGGGCTGGACGCTCGGAGGATTTTGCCGAGCATCGAGGAGAACCAGCCAAAGAGCTGGAGGAGGTACCGCTGAATGAAGCCCAGCCTGACCGAACTATAAAGATCGGGTCGCTACTGAAGGAGAAACCTCGGCTGGAGCTGATCGACTTTCTCCAAAAGAATGCTGATGTCTTCGCCTGGTCCGCCTCTGATATGCCAGGGATCAGCCCAGACGTTCTCGTCCACCATCTCAATGTGGACGAGATGTCCCGGCCCATTAAGCAGAAGAAAAGGAGCTTCGCCCTTGAACAGAAGGCTATTGAGGAAGAAGTCGACAAGCTTATCAAGGCAAATTTCATTCGAGAGGTAAACTATCCTAGCTGGCTGTCAAATGTTGTTATGGTGAAGAAGTCGAACGGCAAGTGGCAGATCTGCATCGACTTCACCGACCTCAACAAAGCATGCCCGAAGGACAGCTTCCCTCTCCCCGGATCGACCAGCTTGTGGATGCTACTTCGGGTCACCAGATGCTGGCCTTCATGGATGCCTATTCGGGCTACAACCAAATCCGAATGGCGCCCGAGGATGAAGAGAAGACCGCCTTCATAACCGACCGAGGTACTTATTGTTACCGTGTCATGCCTTTCGGTCTGAAAAATGCAGGTGCTACTTACCAAAGGCTAGTTAACAAGGTCTTTAAGGAGCAGATCGGCCATAACATGGAGGTGTACGTCGACGACATGCTGGTCAAAAGCAAAGAAGCATCCCAGCACATTGAGGATCTCTCGGAGAGCTTCACAACGCTCCGAAAATATCGAATGAAGCTCAACCTGACTAAGTGCGCCTTCGGCGTCAATTTTGGGAAGTTTCTAGGCTTCATGGTTTTCCAACGAGGCATTGAGGCCAATCCGCAGAAGATCCATGCCCTTCAGCAAATGGTGCCTCTAACGTCCATCAAGGAAGTCCAGCGCCTGACTGGGAGGATCGCGGCCTCAACCGCTTCGTGGCTCGGTCAGCCGAGAGATGCCTCCCTTTCTTCAAAGCTCTCGATCAGCTAAGAATTTCCAATGGTCTCCCGAATGTCAGAAATCGTTCGAGGACCTCAAAAGGTATCTCGGCTCTCCACCCCTCCTCAGCAGTCCGAATCCGGGGAAATGTTGTTTTGTACTTAGCAGTTTCGGAAGGCGCCATTGGCTCAGTATTGGTCAGAGAAGAGAACAAGACCCAAAAGCCAATCTATTATGTCAGCAAACTGCTCGAGATGCCGAGACAAGGTACACCCGGATCGAGAAGTTGGTTTTGGCCCTAATAACGTCGGTCCGAAGCTGCGACCGTATTTCCAAGCACATTCTGTGACGGTCCTGACCGACCAACCCATCAAAGCGGTGGTCCATCGTCCGAAGACATCAGGGAGAATGACCAAATGGGCATCGAGCTAAGCGAGCATGACATCCGATACCAACCTCGCCCGGCCATCAAAGCTCAAGTTCTGGCTGATTTCCTCCTCGAATGCACTATCCTGAGGATGGCTCCACTCCAGACTCCTCTGAGCATCCGAGATCTGATGCCCTATGGCTGCTCCACGTTGACGGATCATCTAATGCCAATGGCTCCGGTGCTGGCTTAATCCTCACCAGCCCGGAGGGGGCGACCTTTGAATACGGCATCCGCTTCTCCTTCTCAGCCTCCAATAATGAAGCCGAGTATGAAGCTCTGCTCGCTGGACTCCGAATTGCCCGTGACCTCAAAGTGAAGAAGCTGAATGCCTTTACCAACTCTCAGTTGGTGGCCGGTCATGTGCGGGGCGAGTTCGAGGCCCGGGAGCCGAACATGATTCGATATCTTTAAGAGGTGCGGACTTACTTTCCCATTTCCCCGAGTTTGAAGTCATTCAGATCCCAAGATTTGAGAATGCATGCGCCGACCTATTGTCCCGGCTGGCAACCACCGAATCGATGGATTCCGAGCGAAAGTTTCCCTAGAGATTCTGGAAAAGCCCAGCATCGCGGAGGCTGCCGAGTGATGCAGGTCGAGGTCGAACCATCCTGGTTCGACCCCATATTTAAGTATCTTAAAGAAGGGTCGCTCCCAGCCGACCGACGGGAAGCAAGAAAGCTGAAGTTGCAGTCCACCCATTATGTGCTGATTGATGATCAACTGTATAAGCGGTCCTTCTCCATGCCGCTGCTTAAGTGCCTTCGCCCATCTGAGGCTGATTATGCTCTTTGGGAAGTGCATGAGAAAATTTGCGGCAACCACCTGGGGAGCCGATCCTTATGCCACAAGGTACTGCGGGGGTATATTGGCCCCATGCAAAAGGATGCTGACGATCTCGTCCGAGCTGCGACCCTTGTCAGAGGCACTAATATTCAAAGGCTCCCTCCGCCAGCTTGGTCCCTATTTCCTCAGCTTGGCCCTTTGCTAAGTGGGGAATGGACATCCTTGGCCCGTTTCCCTCGCCACAGGACAGAGAAAGTTCTTATTTGTCGCCATTGATTACTTCACCAAGTGGGTCGAGGCCGAGGCAGTTGCCCAGATAACCAAGCTCGGGCTAAGGACTTCGTGTGGAGATCCATTATTTGTCGCTTCGGCCTCCCGCATACCATCATCACCGACAATGGCAAGCAGTTTGATAACCCTAAGTTTGAGAGTTCTGTGAGGAGCATGGAATCTGTCACCGCCTCACATCAGTCGGGCATCCGCAAGCCAACGGAGAAGCCGAAGTAACTAATCGGACCCTACTTCAAGGGATCAAGGCTCGGCTTGCCAGAGCCCGAGGCAGATGGGCGGACGAACTTCACCACATCCTATGGGCCTACCGCACCACCCAGAGAGTTCCCACATGGCGAGACCCATTCCGGATGGCCTTCGGCACAGAAGCCGTCATCCCTGTGAGATAGGACTCCCCTCTCCGCGGGTGGAGAGCTACTCGGAGGAGGCTAACGACGAGCAGCTCCGCACCAACCTCGACCTGGTGGAGGAGATCAGAGAGAAAGCTCGGATCAGAGTAGCTGCCTATCAACAAAGAGTGGCTCGCTATCACGCCTCCAGAGTCAAAGGAAAATCTTTCTCGCCCGGCGATCTTGTCCTCCGAAAGCATCCGTCTCCAAACCACTGAACAAGGAAAGCTATCTCCAAACTGGAAGGCCCCTATCAAGTGGCGAAGTCATCGGGCCCAGTACCTACAAGCTCCAGGATCTGAACGGAAATCTATTCCCCGACATGGAATTCAGACAATCTCCGCATATACCATCAGTAGGGTACGCTTTCTATAGACTTGCCCCATTTACAGTTTTGGCATCTTGTTTCTATGATCCCGGCATGATCGCTACAATCATTTTTTCGAAAAGTCATAATGAAAAACAGATGCTGCTTACCAATTCTCGGCACGACCGAGCTGCCTCCTTGAGCAGAAAATCTCCGTACCTCGGCTGGGCCGAATCCTATTCCACAAAGACTCGATATGGCCAAGCACTCCCGCCCGGCCAAGCTAAATCTCCGTACCTCGGCTGGCCGAGTCCTATTCCATAAAGACTCGGTATGGCTGAGCACTCCTGGTACGCCCAGGGGCCAAGCTAAATCTCCGTACCTCGGTTGGGCCGAGTCCTATTCCACAAAGACTCGGTATGGCCGAGCACTCCCGATACGCCCGGGCCAAGCTAAATCTCCGTACCTCGGCTAGGCCGAGTCCTATTCAACAAGACTCGGTATGGCCGAGCACTCCCGGTACGCCCGGGGCCAAGCTAAATCTCCGTACCTCAGGCCCTTATTCCACAAAGACTCGGTATGGCCGAGCACTCCCGGTACGCCCGGGGCCAAGCTAAATCTCCGTACCTCGGCTGGGCCGAGTCCTATTCCATAAAGACTCGGTATGGCCGAGCACTCCCGGTACGCCCGGGGCCAAGCTAAATCTCTACCTCGGCTGGGCCGAGTCCTATTCCACGAAGACTCGGCATGGCCGAGCACTCTCAGTACGGCTAGGAGCCAAGTGATTTGCAAGCCTTTGACCGAATTCGGGCAGCTTACAAGCCCTAGCCAGGCCAAACGGCGTAAAAGCCTCGATCGAATTCGGCAGCTACGAGCCCCGGTTGAACCGAGTGATCTCCAAATAGTCTCCGAACTCGGCAGGGCCGAGCAATGTTCCCCGTGCCATGGCACCACCAGGTATACACTCTACGGTTCCTAAAGCCTCGGCCAAAGCTGAAGTGTATCTTACTATTAAAAGCCTCGGCCAAAGCCGAAGTGCATCTCTTACTATAGAACCTTCGGCCAAAGCCGAATCGAATTTCTTGTTAATCTTTGAAGCCTTGGACAAAGCCAAGTGGCCCCGGCGATTCTGTAGTAACCGCAAGGCCGGTTATTTCTCAGACATTTTTGCGCAACTGATACATCTCATCACGCTTCGGCGCAAATAAGCAATCCCTCTTGCTGCCCATCAGCAGAGTTGTGCAAGTCTCTCCTTAGGAAAAGGCCTACTTAGCCCCTTTTTATCGGGCCGTGTCTACCTTGTGAATCGGTAAGGTCGCTCAGGCCTCCCTCTGACTTGAACAGAGACCAATGCCTCCTCTGAAGGGGGTCAAACACTATGAAAATGCCTAACGAAGGTAGTGCTACCCAAGCACAATCGAAGGTTTACGAGCCGAGCATGACTCGGTAAGCCTAAAACGGACAAGACTGCGTCGTCACGCCAAAAGGGAAAAGCAGACATTTCAAAAAAAAGGAAGAACAAAAAAACTTTCTTTATTCTGTTAATCGATGAGAAATACAACCTCTGAAGAGGTATTACAAGCAGCGCAGGAAGTAAAAACAAATGAATTAAAAAGTAGCTTCGGCCTTCAGTGTCACTGCAACATCCAAGAAATCAGAGAAATCATACGACTCCAGTGAGTCGCTGATCCCTCGGGCGGACAAGCCAAAAGACCCGAACTGGGCCAAAGACCTGTGGATGCCGATGCTGAGGGCTCCTTCCCCCTATAGTGGGATGCTGGGCTGCTAGCCGCTGCCCAGAGACATAGACAGGGTACCAGCAGACCAACACCTCCCCTCATATTGGATCCCTCAGTTCATCCTGTGAGGGAAGGGGAAGTTCATGTAACCCATGGGGACTGCATGTGCCTTGCATTTCTGGTTGTCCCCATGGCAAACCACAAAGGACACACAGGAAGCGCATACATGCGCTCCCCATATGACTTCTGCGGCCTCCCGTGCTCTCATATGACCTCCAAGAATTCCTCCCTTGAGGACTGCTCGCTCTTCAGCAGCTTCTTCATCACCCCAGCTATCTGGGACGGACCAGCTTTCAAAAGAAAGCTTGATCTCTCCACTCTCGACTTCAATGAAATGAACGCCATGGAAGCCTTTGCAAGTCACGGAAAGGAAGGGCCTTGGGAGATAGCCTAACACGGCCCACTCTCCCCATTTTATAGGCAAACATATCAGGAGCAGTCATTAAAGCAGAAAGTCCTGGGATTCAAAACGCCCTGGCCACGCTACCATGTGGCCTTTCAGGATAAAAGAGCGTCTTTCAGAGCGCGCCAAGCGCACCCCTCAGGTCATTATGGAAGGCAAAGATCTCCCATGATCTCGAATCAGGAGCCTTAAATGCAGAAAAGCCACCTGCAGATCTCCGAGATATGGACGAGCCTGGGAAATCCCTACTGAAAAAGATGTCCCCCAATGAAAGCTGGATGCTTGTCGCCCACGTAAAGCCAACTCGCCTTGAAAAAGACAAAGCGCTGGCAGAGCAATAAAAAGGCGCAAAAGCCAAGTACTCCTCAAAAAAGACACGCCGATATCTCCTGCTTCGGCCGAAGCGAACCATCTGTTATATTTCGGCCTAAACCGAGACATCGCTTTTTGCTTCGACTCAAAGCCGAGATAGTCTCCTTACTTCGGAAAAAACTAAGGTATCTCTTTTTGATTCGGTAAAAACTGAACGTTCCCTTATCCCCCGGTCCAAACTGGGATAGCTACTCTCGCCCCAATGGTAACAGGACGCTCCTTATGCTTCGGCAAAACCAGCGATATACTACACTCCGACTGGAACTTATGAGTTCCTCTTACCTCGGCTAAAACAGGGACACCACCTTAGTCTCGTCAAGATCACCAGAGATCCCCCAAAGGGGTGGTTCATTCGTAAGACTCACATGACAGAATGAACATTTCGAAGATGGCAGCGAACACGAAAGTTGCAAAAATTCTTTTTTATTCATCATAAAAAGAGAAACAAGAAGAAAAGAAAAAGACAGCCCTCATTAGGGCTTATCATCTTCACTGGGCACTGTCGAGCTCTCCCCACGCCGCAAACTTAGCTCAGCGGTAAGAATAGCAATTTGTTGCTGGAGAGTCACCACTTGCCCTTCCAGCTGACTGTTGATCTGACGAAGGAGCTCGTGCTCCCTCGTGGAGACAGCCAAGTATTCTTTGACCATCTTCCGGAGTTGGTCACGCTCCGCGAGCATCAACAATAGGTCCTCCCAGTCGATAGTTATCGGAACACGGCTCCAATGGGGGCCCCCTCGTGGAGGGTCCTGCCCCCCGTGGCCATCATCGCCATTACCTGGCGCTCCAGTAGACCCCCTTCATTTTCAGAAGCCATCCTACTATCCTAAATTTCGGGAGGTCAATAGGAGAAGTGATTAACGATGGCATCCCCCATCCGTATTTAAACTACTTCTGGCGGGTATTTCGATTGCCCGAGCTATCAACTCCAATGTCACTATCACGGAAACTCGCCACGCGTCACCGCCTTGGTGGGTGCTCACAGGAAATGAAGAGTCGCGCCCCCTCGCCGAAGAGGATCAATAAATAGCAACGAGGCGCTCGAGAGGCGCCCCCATCTTGGGATCAGACTCCTTTCGATCTGCCGGACTCCTCCGAACTAAATATCCTCGAAATAACATGGAAAAAGGAAAAAGGTACATAATAGAGATAAAGGAAATTTTTAAATTTCATTGAAGTCTTCTATAGACGGCCAACGAAGAGAAAGATAATACAAAATCTGAACCAGCCCTCAGTTATCAGGGCACGGGCCCGACCTCAGGGGCATCGCGGCCGGCACTGGAGAAACGTGGCTCGGTCCGCCTGCTTCGGAGATGACTGATCGATGAGCCTCGGGCGTCCCTGCATCACTCGGATGGCTCTCCCCCTTTCGATCATCTACACCCGAGTCTACAGCTGCATCAGCCCCAGGAGGGCATCTACGTCAATATCCGAGACCTCTTCATATTCGGTCTTTGCTGATAACTCGGTCCTAGGGGTTCGCACGTCATGACCCTCCACCTCAAGGAAAGAGAGGTCCCATTCTGGGTGCTCCCGAGATATCTTGGCTCGGACCTCCTCCACGCCGAGCTGGAACGCCTCAGCACAGGTCGCGTCCTGTTCGCCCCGAAGCATGGCGAGTTGCCTTTCAGGCTCAGCAACCTGACTTCGAAGTGAGGCGACTTGCTTCTCGATCTCAGCGACCTGACCTTCGAGTTCCAAGCTCCTCCGGCGGCTCGACGCCAGCTCTCCTTGCAGGGTCTCTAATCGACTTTGGCCCTCTAGTTTCGCCTTCTCAATTTGTAAGCACAGGATTAGTCGGTGCAACAATGAGAAAATAAGGGAAGTTAAAAAGATAATATCATACCTCCCCCTCCTACCAGGCTATTCTCTCATTAATTTCTCGACCTCGCCAAAGGCCCCAGCTTATCGGCCTTGACCTGCTCGATCCTATCCTTGAGGTCATTGATTCTCGACTGCCTATTTTAGCTTCTTCCCTGGACTGGGAAAGCTCATCGTCGAGCTTGGCTATTTTGTCCTGGTGCCATTTGATCCTATCATCCCTGGCAATGACGCAATGTTGTAGCTGCCGGATCTTCTCCTCTATCTCGCCGAGCATTCTATTCAGGCACTTCTCTCTTCGGCAGCATCTTTCCTTAGCCTGTCCCGCTCTCGTCAAACTGTTTCTTAACAGTTTCCATTTCTCCAGCATGCCTAGATCTAATTCGCAACAGCTCCGAGCATGCTTCGTCATACCTCAGCCGGAGCTCATGTAGCTCCTTAACTTCGAGCCTCAACCTGGACGCTTCGTCGAGGGCGGCCTGATGCAATCCCCTCGCCTTCACCAAGTTCTCGTTGGCGATGTCCAGAACTCGTTCGAGCTTATCAGACGCCTCCATCGCAACCAGAGCTCGGCGCTGACTCTCTTGGCCTGGACACTGGCCCCTGTTGCCAGGTTCAAGCGCTAGCATAGCGCCCTGGTGATCAAAGCGCTCTGTGAAACAAAACACGAGTAAGAAAGCACAATCAAGCCAACCAGAAGGCACCCATTACTCTGGAACAAAACTCACCCAGGAGGCGTAAGACCTAGTGAGCTCCATAAGGGCGAAGTTGTCGATCTTAGGGAGGAGGTGGACATCCTTCGCTACATTCCGCTGACCAAATGCGGCATCGATGAGATCCAGGTCCGCAAACTCATTCGCCGAGGGACTCGCGCTTGGTACAATGCCGACCTCATTAGGGCAGCGAACGCCGCCTCGATGGCCAGGTCCAAACTACCAGGCTGCACATCCGAGGTACCAATCCGGACCATCTCAGACTGAGAAGCCTTCAACTCTGGCCTCCCTTAGCAAAATTTTGGCCTGGGATTCCTCGGATACCTCAGCCAGCCCAGGCGCCAATATCCCCAAAGCCTCAGTGGGAGAAGCTTCAGTTGGAAGATTCTTATCTTGTTCTCCCCCCTCGTCCAAGGGTTCTTCCTCAATCACCAGCATCTGCTCCTCCCCCACGGGCTCCACCAAAGCCTCGATCCTCTCACCAGCTCCTCCAACCTCTTCAGGAGGAAGCTCTCCAGCAGGAGACTCCTCTCGAGCCCCCGCTACTGTCGGCCCAACATCACCGCTCCTTAATCCCTCCGAATGAGGCCCTTCGACTGTAGGCTCATCCTGAGCCTCGACTACAATCGCCCCCTCCATTTCTCCCGCCGAAGCTAGAGACATTTTCTCGCTTGGGGAGGAAACCCTCAGGATACCGCCTCTACCGAATCTGGCAACAACTTATCTCCAGAAGAGGGAACTGTCGGATAGGCCAACGAGCCTCGTCCGAGCTGTCCACTATCTCCACCACCGAAGGACAAGGGATCTCAGCGATCCTCCCTGAATCCTCCACTCTCTGCTCCTCCGTCTTGGCTATAACTTCTTCCCCCAACTGAGAAAATCCCTCTCTCACCGTCGACGCTCCCACCTTTCCTTTCTTCGGTGACAAGGAGCGCGGGCCAACCTTGGCTCGCCCGGCCTCCGGCGAGCACTCTTCGGAAAGGCGAACCTTCTTCTCAGACTTGCATCTTTCCCCACTATCGGTCTCTCTTGGGCATTTGCCCAACTCCTTTATACGGCCCGCCAGCGCAGATCTCTTGGCTGCAAGCACAGTGGGCGAACAATCAAACGAGATATACTTGCTCGAATGAAATCAATAGAAAGGAAGAAAAGGAGAGGACTTACCTTGTGTGTCGATGGGGCTAAGCCCGGTGTGAAAAGAGCCTCCTCCGACAGTAAGTCATTAGCCGAAAACACTCGGCCGTCACGAAGGACCTCTAGATCCTCTTTCTCCTGTTCGGATAGAGCTGGATGCACTTCCATGTCCCTAACAAAGTTACCCCATCCCCACGAAAGTCGAAGCCGATGTTCCCCTCGGCAATGAAAAATCGAACCTTCCACTCCTTTATGGACGACGGCTTATCCGTTATCATCTTGAACGATCTCTGAGGTCCGATATAGGACCACTCCAAGTTCCTCCCAGACATCGGATAGTAACAAGCATGAAACAGGGAAGAGTGGCTGTTACCTGAACCTAGCTACACATCGAGATAAACCCGATGATACTGCGCCAGCTGTTAGGAGCCACCATTGTTGGGCAGATGTTGTAAAACCTCATAATCTCATTCACCAGGGGTGAAGGGGAAACCGGAGGCCTGCCTTCAGGCTATCTTCATAAAGAAAAATCCCATGCTCCAGTTCCTGCGAGACCTTGTGCTCGGGTTCCGACAATCGCAAAAGGATATCCGAGGGAATGCCATACTTCTGGCGTATTCTCCCCAAGTCCTCGGCAACAATCTCTGAAACAATGTCGCTGGGACTCACCATGCTGCTAGGTCAAAAGGGACACCGAATGGGGTCACAGAAGAAGCAGGGGAACGAAATCCTCCAAAAAGAAACGAGAAAGCATTGTAAACAGGAATGGCGCTGCTTCGACTTCGCTTTTCCCAAAAGAAACCACTTCAAAAGGAAGATAAGGCATCTCAGCCAAGGTACCCAGAACCGCCATCGTGGGCACCGTGAAAATCGGGATTTGCTTTTGCTACGTGGCACTTCCTCGACCGTTGTCCCTAAGTAACGACGGATCCATCCTATAAGGGCAGGGCGGCCGCGCGACATTAATTAAGGCATCATTACGCAGGCTGTCAAATCTAGATCCCTCCATCCGGATCGTGCCACCTGGGGCTATACTCCCTACGTCCGAACCTACGCTTCGAACTAGGGAGTCGGGGATGTGTTGAGGGATAAAATGCCATTGCATTGATAACCATGCAAGGGGTTAGGATCAGCCCTGACTCCCACTTGCTGCGCGGTGCCCGCAAGAAATGAGCCAACCATTATACCTCGGTGGATCGAGGCGCCTTAGCCCCTCGGCTAACCAAGGATTCTCCGGGTACAGATTACGTTTCTATCTCTCGGTCCTAAGCCGAGCTATCCATGTGTCTCGGTCCTGGTCCAAACAATCCCTATTTCTCGCTCTAGCCGAGCGATCCCTATCTCTCGGCTTTAGCCGAGCTATCTCTATGCCTTTCCATAGTTCGGCGGATCAGGCCGATCTCTGCGCCTCGGCCTGACCGAGGCACTCAGGCACCTACCTCTGCGGAACCACGATGACCGAACAAGGATCCACATAGGCAATCATACCTATACAACGGAAACGACCTAGAGCCTATATGATCGCTGAATCTCAAAGCGTCAGATAGCCCCTTTTGGCCGTCGATCCTCTAACTAACCGGATACGGATCCTACCGGCCTCACAACAGCCTGATTCGAATCAGCCTCGAATCTCAACAACTTCCAGACCTCCTATGACGCACCTAAAAAATCAGATGATCGCCTATAAATAGCACAGTCCTAGATTCTCCAAGATAAAGGCATTCCTGATGCACTCTCAGCATTACTCTCATTCTATCTCTGCTCACCCCTTTCCGCTATTAACGTTTTGCTCGGAGCTCCCAAAAGGCCACCCTGGAGGGACTCTTCAGCGATAGCCTTTTCCATATTTGTTCGTTGTTGATCTCCGCTGACTTAAGCGTCGGAGGGTCTTCGCAGAGGGCCACCCCAGCGCCTCTCGCGTGAGGACTGTTTTGCAGGTCCGCCCAGGAGGGAGCCCAATCTGAAGCTCGATCGCGCCCGAGTCGAAGAACGGATTCCAGCAATAACACAACTGAAAATGATTAACCATATATATAGGGAAGTGTCTCTAAATTCTTAAGTTTGCCCCTAACTCTTACAAGTGAAAACTCCACTTGCTTACCATGTGACAAATTAAGTCGTCCAACAACAAATGATAATTAGAGCATTTCAGCTTTGCAACTCTAATAACCTTAGAGTAAAGTAGTTTTCACATTATATATGGAAAAGTCTTTGTACATCGCCCCCGGTGCAGCAAGGCCTGCTGCACCGCCTTTCTGATTGGTCCACATGAGCCTACGTGGATGACGATGCCGGGCGGTATGGCCCTGCTACAATGTAACCTTTTGAACGTGATGGGCATTTAAAGCAGTTCGCCTTTTTTTTAAATTAGCGTGCGGACGAAAATGCCCTTTCCCTCCATCCTAGCTCCATTTTACGTTGGATTTTATCTGTGCAAGAAGAACTCTTTCTTCCCCCTGGCTCTGGATTTCGGAAGCATCATCGGAATTAGTTGAGCACGAACCATCGCCCTCGCTCTGAGACTCCGGTCGAAAGAAAATATTTCAGCTTCGAGGCTGGAATACCTGGCTACTGGAGTCTTTGTACAAAAACTTCTGGAGGAAATGTCGTCCGCAGCACGAAGTAAAAAGTCCTTCCCACTTCTTTGTAAAGCTCCTTTATTACACCAACTATTTTTTCTGGTTAGAGTTAGTTAATGCGTCACCAAACCGTTTAATGCGCGGGTAACTTCTTTAGAACAAAACAGTTGACATTCTGGGAGTCATAACTGTTTAGAGTTTACTATTTTGTAAGCACGAATGTCATAACTGTTTTAACTAGGATGTTATACCTCATGAACTGGGGTGTCGTCAGAGTGGTTCGGCCTATATTCCCCGTTATTTCCTGTCCATATAGCTCTAGTGTCGTCGTTAAAGCTACGACACCCCTGATGTGTCGTTAATAGCCTGAGTCGGTGCTGTCGTCGTTCGCGACACCCCAGTTGAAACTTCATGACACCCTAGCTCTCATCTGACGACACTCGTGGTTATAACTGACCACGACGAGAAGGCCCGCGATATCCCGTATGGAAAACATCCCCGCGATACTCCGCTTTAACAGTCACATCATCGATGTCGTCGCCTTAAAGCTAGGGTGTCATCAGATGAGAACTGGGGTGTCGTTAATAGCCTGAGTCGGTGCTGTCATCGTTCGCGACATCAGGAAGAATGATGTGGGGAATGAGTACATTTGATCAATTATTAAGTTCAGCAATTCCATTGTTTATGGATAATGTAATAATATAGTAGAAATAAGTAAAATAGCATTGATTTTAGCAAAAAAATTCTAAAGAGACCTCAACTCGAAAAGGAGCATATATTTGTGTCCAAGAGTTGGAAAGATAACAAGAATAATTAACATAAATTAGATAATTATTTTGAAAGTAGTATAAACAGCAAGCATGACAAGAAAGGTTGGTCCTTAGCAGAAAAATGGGCAAAAAGGTCTATGAGACCAACCGTAAGATGTTATCTCTTATAATTATAAACATAATATATTGAGTTGTAATTGTGTAAGAGGCATTCAATATATTTTGTTCTCAAAATGTTCCACATATTCAAAATGGCATCCATTTCAGACCATCACTCATAGCATTTTCCTTTAAATTGCATGTATCACATGGTCAAGGAAACATGGTTATGGCTCAAACCAAACTAATCAATAGTAGAAAACTAAAAGTGTATCTTATTGCATTTCCCAGTAAAGATCACAACAAATGGTTAAGAAAAGCAAATCTTACAAAGCCATGTGCTTCTTAAAATATTGATCTTTGTGTATTTTTAGGTTCTCAAAATATGCAAGCCCATTTTATGTTAGCAACTTCATAGAATAGTAAATTATCATTTGTTATAGCATGGGATATTCCAATATTCAATCATGTGTACAATATCCTTAGGAATCTAGTGAGCATCTCACAATTGCTCCCAAAGAATAATTTACACATCAGATCATAATATGAATCAAAATTTTAAATTCCATAGACATAGAACTTTTAACAATTTTTAATGGAGCTAAAAAGTATTTTTAAAAATTTTACCAAACAATGCAAAATTACTTAAAAATGCTTTTAAGCTTCTAAAATTTCAACCAAACGGGGCCTCAATTTCTTCAGGATGCCCTATTGTCCTAATAGTCATCTCAATCATACCCTTCATCTCTCTCCCTCTTTTTTTTTTTTTCTTTTCTTTTTTTACTTCTTTTACCATATGTATGGATTTTAGCGTCTTACCCCACTCCCAACTCACATTTTTCCCCCAACCCAAAATCCCACAAAGATATAGAATCATGACATAAATTACAAGAACCGGGATCACAGTTTGCTATAGCATGAATTGTGTTGTCACAACGAATTGGACAGCCGTAACCGCTCCCACTTTCATTATGCGGATGGGCAAAAGAGGGGAACTTTTTTTCGTGCTTACTGTTTTCCATGGAATAGCTTCAATAAGGACAAATTTGAGGTCCCCTATTTGTCACAAAGCGCTAGTTGCATCCATTAGAACAATAAAACATTTCAAAAAAAAAAAAAAACCATAACTTACAAAATCATCACGGGAATCACATTAATTTTTCTTTTAAAAAAAAATCAACAGATCGATAAAAGAGAACCTATGAATCAATATCCCTACAAGCATTGGTTCTTTCGTGATCATGTCACTTTCACGCACCTATTATAGTAACAATAATCTTCCGGAAAGGGGATAAAAGAGGTCCACAACAAAATTCATAACAACTTGAAAAATCTCAGAGGATTTTAAGCTTCCGATAAAAATAACAAAGAAGACATTCGATCCTAAGCAATCTGGATATCATCCAACTGGACCACAAAGATCCCTGGCCACTTTTAAAAAGAACGGCAAAAGCGAGGAATATATTATCTAACACGAGGGTTGGAAATTCTAAAACGCGAATCAGAGACACTTTTAAAAGAATGGCAAAAGCGACGAATATATTATCGAACACGAAGGGTTAGGAATTCTAAAAGGCGAATCAGAGCGAGACAGCGAGATAAGTACCGGAGACGAACTCGCCAGCGGTGGCGTTGGTGCCGAGCTGGGAACAACCGTGATCGAGATCGCCGGCCGGCAGGAGATGGCCGGAGATGGCTTTCAGACGGCGTTGGGCGGCAGAAGAATCCATGGTCCGCCTTTCTTCTCCGTTACGCCTCGGCAACGCTCTTATCTCGAATTCAAAATCAGTGCGACATCCCAGTCTCAAACGAGGGCGACGGTTCATGTTCGACCGAATTCGAACTAGGGTGTCACTGGGATTCTCTCCATGGTCAGTTTTAAGCACGGGTGTCATCTCCTTAGAGCTAGAGTGTCGTGAGATTTCAACTGGGATGTCGCGAAGGATTTTCGGCCGAATTTCACTGGGGTGTCGCTGGGATTATCTCCGTGGTCATTTATAAGCACGGGTGTCGTCGCCCTAAAGCTAGGGTGTCGTGATATTTCAACTGGGGTGTTGCAAAGATTTACGGTCGAATTCGAACTAGGGTATCACGGGGACTCTCTATGTGGTCAGTTTTAAGTAAGTGTGTCGTTTCCTTAGGTAGTGTTTGATATGGGGATAAGGAAGGATATCCCTTCTTATTCCCAAATGATATAGATAGAAAGGATAGGTCTGAAAAAATTTAACTAGAGGGGATAACCCATGGTTAATCATGGTTAACCATGGGTTATCACTTGAACTTATTCCTTAGGGAACCCAGGAACAACTAATGTTATCCCTTGATGGCAAATTGTAATTTTAAAAAAATGCTTATCCCTCAGCTATCCTCTGGATAAATGTTATCCCGTACATTTATCCAGGAATAGCTTTTAGGCTATCAAACACTACCTTAAAGCTAGGGTGTCGTGAGATTTCAACTGGGGTGTCGCGAAGGATTTACGGCCGAATTCGAACAGGGTATCGCGGAGACTCTCTATGTGGTCAGTTTTAAGTAAGGGTGTCGTTTCCTTAAAGCTAGGGGTGTCATGAGATTTCAACTGGGGTGTCGCGAATGATTTTCGGCCGAATTCCACTGGGGTGTCGCTGAGATTCTCTCCGTGGTCATTTGTAAGCACGGGTTTCGTCGCCCTAAAGCTAGGGTGTCGTGAGATTTCAACTGGGGTGTCGTGAATGATTTTCTACCGAATTTCACATGGGTGTCGTGGGGATTCTCTCCGTGGTCAGTTTTAAGCAGGAGTATCGCAGTATTAGTACTAGGGTGTCGCAGTATTTGACTTCCCCATACTCTCTTCATTGATGGTTTCTGTTCACGAGGGGGGCGAGGTACTCCTGGGGTGTTTACTGCCATTCGCTCTTATCTTGTTGAAATCCACGACACCCTAGTTCAAAACGTTAAGACAAAGCATTAGTTGAAAACCCACGACACCCTAGTAGAAAACCCTATCGTCAAGATCATAAACCACAATAACCTCATAACGAAAGAATGTTTTGTGCTGCGGACGACATTTCCTCCAGAAGTTTTTGTACAAAGACTCCAGTAGCCAGGTATTCCAGCCTCGAAGCTGAAATATTTTCTTTCGACCGGAGTCTCAGAGCGAGGGCGACGGTTCGTGCTCAACTGATTTTGGTGATCCTTCCGAAATCCAGAGCGAGGGGAAAGAAAGAGTTCTTCTTGCACAGATGAAATCCAATGTAAAATGGTGCTAGGATGGAGGGAAAGGACATTTTCGTCCGCATGCTAATTTAAAAAAAAAGGCAAACTGCTTTAAATGCCCGTCACGTTCAGAAGGTTACATCGTAGTAGGGCCATACCACCCAGCACCGTTATTCACGTAGGCTCCACGTGGACTAATCAGAAGAGGCGGTGCAGCCCACGTAGGCCTTGCTGCACCGGGGGCGGTGTACAAAGACTTTCCTATATATATATATATATATATATATATATATATATATATATATATATATATATACCACCTTTTGTATGTTGATTTTATAATTTTCCACTCAGACATCCTCAATGTAAATCAGCCACATAATCTAGTTGCAGGGGTTCTAGGCTTCTAGCTCCAATAAATTGGGCCTTAGCAATAATCATTGGACGAGCAGATTGGGCTCAAATTTTAATTTAACTTAAGGCAATAAGTTATGCCTTATTACAAACACATATCATTGTTGACCAGATCCATGTCCATCTAAATTTTAGGATTACATTGCAAGCATTTTTCATTGATCAAGCGCATGATTGATATTGCCGCACTTTGCATTATTGGCCAAATCTTCGGTCGAATGCATGATTTTAGCACGTGACATACTTTATCTTTTCTAATTAACTAATTCTTGAGATTGTATTGTAAGCATTTTTTATTTTCTGCTTTTATAACAAGTCCACATTATTGATGAACCTTGCATTGTAAATACATATGCTCCTTACCCATTTAAATATGAGAGAGAATCCTAATTCTTAGGTATTGTCTTTCATGGTATTAGAGTCTTTGCACCTTTCTTTCCCTTATCAAAATTCAATCACCTTCTTTGAACCCAAACCTTCTCGTTTCTTATCAAAAACCTAGATAACCTGCTCCACCTTCTCATCAAATTCTACTATTTATTTTATAACCCCACTCCCTGATATAACAATCCAACTAAATTATAACAACTTTGTCACATAAAAGCTAAGATGCAGCCATTTCTTATGGTAAGCTGATTGTGGAAAATTACCAATGATATTTGAGCTCTCCTTGATCATCTATACGCTACTCAAAGTGAAGTTGGATAACAGCATGTTCATGATTGAGTTTCATGGCTTATATAACAGGTCCAATTCCATAGAGGATTATTTACAAGAGGCAAAATACATTTATATCAATTTATTATGTTATTATATCTAATGGATGTATTAGTAGATTATTTTGACAAGTTGAACCTTTGTATAGGTTGGTACTTTTAATGGAGTCTTTTTTTGGAATTAGGTTACAGAATTTCTTTCTCTCTCTCTTTTTTTTTTTTTTTTTTTTTTTTGTACAAATGGATGATCACACTGATCTAGTATGAATCAACCCTGAAAGGTCAAAAAAAAAATCTGTTTGAGTACAAAAGGGCAGGGATCACCCTGCTTCCAAATCAAAATCTCCGATCGATAAGCCATCGAGTCCGCAATCCAATCTGCCGCAGAATTGACTTTACGATAAACATGACGGATATGAACTCGGTGAGCTTCCTGAAGGGTAGCCCGGATGTCATGTAGTAGAGGGTTGAAAGCAACCTGATCACCGCTGTTCTACCGGAGCCAACGGATAACAGTGATCGAATCCCCCTCAATGAGGAAACAGTGAGCACGAAGAATCCGAGTGACGTAGGATATACCAGCTCAGGCTGCATACAGCTCAGCCAGCGGGACAGAATAATCCAGAAGGCCAAGGCCGCCAGCAGCCAGCATAGTACCATCAAACCCAAAGATAATAAAAGCTGAGCCAACAAGTATGCCTCGAACACTATCGTTAAAATTGATTTTAACAAACCCTTAGGATGGGGACTCTCAAAAAATAAAAATCGTATGTCGGTTCACTGTCAAAGCAGCAGAAGAGGCCAGTGATTAGAACTGTCAAGAACATAATTTCTCTTAGCTTTTATTCAATTGCTTTCCATCAAAGTTTCTTCTGATTAGATTTTTTTTTTTTAATTGAAGGATATGTATGGCAATATAATTGGCAATATCATTTCATCTTTCGGTTTCAGTACATCTCACTATCATATAGGTGAGCATATCACATCAACTCCCCATTCTTTTTACTCACGATGATCATTGTGGGATCAGCATCGCTTAGGTTTAGGTTCAACACGAACGTTTCTTTAATCGAGTGGAGCATGCCAATTGGTGGCTTAAACCCGGTCTTCGTCTTTCTTAAATGAAACGAGAGATAAAAGCAAGAGTCTAGCCACGATTAGGACGGTTGGACATCATAATCAAACTCTCTTTCCGAAACTTCCTTCATGCGACGGCATATGACATAAATCTACAACAAATATTAATTAAAAAAAAAAACAATTCTCATCGATTGGTGCCCTCTTAGAAGACTTTTCTCATCCATTGTAGATTTTTCTCGTTTGATAAATTACTATAAAGAAAAGCGTACAAATAAAAATTTAAGACATGGATTTATTATCTAACACGTAATAATTGACATTTGACGAGGATAATTTTTATTTGCACCGTTCAAATTATTTAGTGCATCTTCCCTCGTTTAAAAAGTTTTTTTTTTTAACTATCCTTTTTTTTTTTTCTTTTCACATCCCCACCCTCCTACATATCTTTAGTTTTAGATTTAAAAATAGTGTGATGTAGAAGAGATGTGCTTAAAATCATTGCTTTTTGAGTCCAACATGGGTTGAAAAGTTTGGATATTTTGAAATATTCATTAATATGAAGTAAGAAAAAACTTCTAAAATGATTTTAAGTCTTTTTTTTTTATTTTTTTTAATTTTATTCATGATAATAATAGAGATAAAAATAGATCTAAACTAATATAAATAAAAATAATTTAAAAAATATATAATTATTTATAATTTAAGTACTAATTTAGTTCTAAACAGAATAGAATGAAAAAAGTATATCCATATTGTTGACTTCATATAATTAAAAAAAAATTAATTGAATTGAATTGAGTTATAGTTCTTGATCCTCTTCTGGATCTGTCATTTACACTGATAGGCCTAATGAAGCACAACGCTCTTTATATATATATATATATATATATATATATATATATATATATATATAAAGGATTGTTGGTGGAGAACATGAAGCTTTAACAATTTGTCTTATGTACTGGAAATGAAAGAAGGGTGCTGGAAAAGGGAGAGAAGACGGGAGAAAGAGGATGGTGTCGAATAGGGAAGAGGATGGTGTTGGAGAAAAGATAGAACGGGACCAGAGGCATTACTGGAAGAGAAGAAGATAAGGATAGCATCAAAAGGAAGGGAGGAGACTAAGTAGTGTTTGATAGCCTAAAAGTTATCTCTGGATAAATGTACGGAATAGCATTTATCCAGGAGATAATTGAGGGAATAAGCATTTTTTAAATTACAAGTTTGCCATCAAGGGATAATATTTGTTCCTGGGTTTTCTAGGGAATAAATTCAAGGGATAACCCATGGTTAATCATGGTTAACCATGGGTTATCCCCTCTAGTTAAATTTTTCAGACCTATTCCTTCTAGCTATAGCATTTGGGAATAAGGAGGGATATCTTCTGGATATCCTTCCTTATCCCCTATATTAAATACTATCTAAAGTGCTGGAAGGGAAAGAAGGAGGAGATGGAAGCCAAGCCGTATGCGGCCGGAGAGAAAAGGAAAAGGTAGTTTAGAAGAAATTGTCTTTGACGAGGTATGCTTATGGATGAGGGCAATGATATGGATGACGCGTGGAAGGCCCCCACACGAGATTCTGACATGCAATCGTGCGCACTGCGCCCACGTGGTCGCCAGCTAGGCGTCAACCGGCTCCTTTCCCCGGCGCGGCGGCGCGTCGTTATCCATTTCCCCGCCTGCGTGACGAGTCCTCTTCCTCCACCTTATCGCTGCCTCAAAAAGGTTAAAAAGAAACGAACGCGATCTCTCAAGCGCCGTGGCGCGCCCGCTCCAACCTAGCTACCCCTTCCGCCATCCAGATCCTCGCGCACTCATCCGCAACGGGCCAACGGCCACGCGTCACGAGACGATCAGCCATTTATAGAGTCGTTTTTCAAACCGGTGCCAAAAGGCACCGGTTTTAAACAAAAGGTACGGGATCAAAACTTTTTATCGGAATGGTGTTAAAGGAAAAAACGCCATTTCAAATGGCGTTTTTCCCTGCTGAGTCATCTGTTTCCCGGAAAAAAAAAATGACACCTCAGCTTTACTCCGTCAGCTGGGGGCTGATAGGGGCCAAACGAAATCGCCACTTGATGTGGCGATTTCAGAGTTGAAATCGCCACATCAAGTGGCGATTTCAACCCACGTTGGAATCGCCACTTGATGTGGCGATTCCAACATAAATGGAATCGCCACATGAAGTGGCGATTCCAATTAGTTGGAATCGCCACTTCAAGTGGCGATTCCATCTATTTGGAATCGCCACATGAAGAGGCGATTCCAATTAGTTGGAATCGCCACTTCATGTGGCGATTCCAACACAGTCCCCCGACCAGAGGGCCTCCGATCGGGGGTTCTTTTAAAGAGGGCTTCCAGCCCTTTATCCGAAGCCTTTAGCCTAAGTCCGACTTGTTCTTTTAAAGAGGGCTTCCAGCCCTTTTTCCCTTCCCTTAGCCTAAGTCCGACTTGCTTGAAGTTTCTTTGCTTGCCGGAGAGATTTGGGGGATTCTATCAAGGTAGATACACATTTCATTCTTAAACAAATTTTATATGCATGAGATGTGTGTGTATACATTCCCTCATATAATTGATATTAATATATTTTTTTTTGACAAAGACGAAAGCAATATAGATGTTTTATTTTTGCTATCATCATGAGTGATTAAATGTTCCATACCTTGGGAACCAATATGTGCTAAATGCTACTAAACACACATGCATATTTAAAATTTTTTGTTGTTTGTTGCTGATCAGAGATAAATTTTGATCACCTTTTTTTCAGATGGAAACTGTACGTGTTTTACTATATTATGATGGATCAATTGAACATGGTGGCCAAGAAGGGATACATTATAATCAACCTCCTCGTAAATGTTTGAAATTGAGTACGGGAACATGCTTCGCTGAGTTGGTTGATCAAATACGTACAGTTCTAACAATTCCAGAACAGAGACATATCATCAGATTGATGTGGAGATCTCCAACATTGCATCAAAAATATGTGCTTCTTCCAATTGAGGACGACGACGATGTGGAGCACATGTTGACATTTCCCTCGAAGTTTCCAGATTATCGATGTATGAAGTCTATGTGTTAAAGGATAATGTTCCTGAGCCATATAGTGTTGGTCATGTAGAGAATGTTCGAGACAGTTCTCCTATTGCCCAGCAGTAGGAACAAGTTAGGCCTATAGTGGATTTCCCAATGATTGAGGGAATGATGCCAGCTGTACAAAGTGATGATGTGGTAAACAATCAGTGTAATATTGATAGTCTGGGAATGGAGTCAGACGAAAGTGCAGATGATGACTATTGGCCTGAACATGACGACTCAGAAGAAGAGTCATATGAAGATGAAGAGTCCTATGGAGACGTGGTAGTTCATGACACTGGCTTTAGTTCGATTCCTGCATACATTCATCCAGACCCTATTCCAACTCAGGTACATGATCATCAAGCTTTTGCATATGAACAAGTTCCAGAATTTTATAATGAGTTAAATTTGCAAGATGGTGGATGTGTCAGTACTCCAAGAGAGTTGCCCTTCAAATCTCAATTTTGGGATCCATCAATGACTGAGTTTGCTAAAGGATTATTGTTTAATACTAAAGATGAACTGAAGAAAGCATGTGAAATGTATCACATCAAGAAGCATCGCACATATAATGTGGTGGAGTCGAAGAAACTATTCTGGTCTGTGAGATGTGCCTCTTCAAGTACTGCCCAACGGTGTCCGTGGAGGTTGCGTGCTACCAAGTTGAAGAAGCATGGATTTTTTGAGATCACAAGGTATGAAGGGCCGCACTCTTGTTTATTCAGTAATTTAACTCGGGATAACAAACATATTACATCTCGAGTTATTAGCCATGCTGTTCGACACATAGTGGAGAAAGATCCAAGTGTGAATATTGAAGCTATTATAGCAACCATTGCAGAACAATTTCACTATACAGTGTCATATGCCAAAGCATGGCATGGAAAGCAGAGGGCATTGATTGATATTTGGTGAATGGGAACCGTCATATGCAAAGCTCCCTAGATACATGCTTGCAATGCAGAATGCTAACCCTGGAACAGTTGTATGTTGGGATTTCTACAGTGAAGCTTGTTCTTCTGAACGGGTCTTGAATTATGTATTTTGGGCATTTCAACCATCTGTTGAGGGGTTTCGGTATTGTCGCCCGGTGATTTCTATTGATGGAACACATCTTTATGGAAAGTATCGAGGGAAGATGCTGATCGCAACAGGCACTGATGCTGGTAATAGGATATTTCCACTAGCCTATGCAATTGTGGATGAAGAGAGTACAGCTAGCTGGAGCTGGTTTTTGCTGAGGCTTAGGAGGCATGTTGTGAAAGATAGAAATGGAATTTGTCTTATATCTGACCGACATCCTGGTATACTAAGTGCCATAGCTGATAATGAAATTGGATGGGCTCCACCAGAGCTTATCATCGATATTGTTTGAGACATGTTTGCAGTAATTTCAACTCGAGATTCTCCAATGTTCAGTTGAAAAGAGCAGTATGGAAAGCTGGGAGCGAACATCAGCTTCGGAAGTTTAACTTTCTGATGGAAAGGATTAAAACAGTCAATGCAAAGGATTAAAAGTTTATGCATTAGAAGAACACAATCTCATAGAAATAAGATATTACGGATACATTAAAAAAAAGGAAGTTTTACATCATATGGTTTTAGTACAACAATGTAGAAAACCTAGGTTCCACATCCTCGTCGAGGAGGTCGGTGAATACGTCCTGTTCGTCGCCTATAGGTCACCAACGGTACAGGAACCTCATCAATCACCTGAGATACCGCCTCCTGCGTGGGGATCGCGCTAGCATTGAAAACATCATGCATAGCAGCGTCCAAATGTGACCGGGAAGCATCAGCACCCTCACATATCTCGGCGATGTCCGCATCGGCAATGTCATCAATGTGATATGCATTGTGATATTGACTAGCAGATGTACCCTCCCCAGCATCTCTCATCTGCGAATACTCGTGTGCTAATGGGGACCGCATGCAAGAGGGCGATGGAGTATAATGAAATGTCTCCATCATCGGATCAATGTCGGCTCGTGTGAACTCTGGCACCTCCGGATAGTGTGCTGAAGGGGCTGTGCTCCGAACATGCTGATGCCCGATGACGGACAATGTACCATGCGCCATCGACGACGCGCTTCTCAAAATCTGTAGCCGCTCATCGTCCACTGGGGCGGCTAATGCCCGCTCGACCTCGATAGTCAACTGTTGAAACCTTTCATGCTGCATACAATATGACAACCAAATTTCATATCATAGCTTAGTAACTTAAAAGTTAAAGATACCCAAAACAAATTTAAAATCAGTACCAGAAACTCATATGAAGTGCCTTCCCTTCATAACCACTTGCACTATACTCAGAGCGGCCTACACATATTCGAGTGATGCTCCTAAACCAGGCCATATAATCGGGTGTGCATGAGAATCCTGCTACTATAGGCTCTCTCATAATCACGTGCTGGCGCCGTGCATTCCATGTTGCAACATAAGTCCCGTGCACATCATCCCATGCAGTATATGACCTCCCCCGTCGATCAATCTGATGAAGATGTAGCGACGTATCGCATGGACATGGTATGCATTGGCGACATCCAAATTGACGAAGCACCCGATCCGGCAAATGCCATTCAACTACATCAAAACATATCAGCGGGCTCCGCGCCATCCAAATATCCGAACTAACCAAGCAGCTTGGAGGTAAAATAGAAATAACTGCCGGCGAGTAAGGACACCATAAAAACTGCATATGAAAAATTTAATTAATCATTATGCAACATAATGAATCAATCTAATTGAATTCATATATAACATGACATACCCGTTGTTCAGTATCATCCAACAGATCCAACTGGTCCCTATACGCACGTAGTGTATGGGTTGGAATATTTTTCATGTTGTATCTTACGTGCCATCTATACCCCCACGGTGCACCTAAGTGCCAATCATCATCGGCATCCGACGGTCTAGCCTCCGGAATCTCGAGTCTCGTGGGATGGAAAATAGGAAATCGTTCCCATGCCCAAATCTGCATGTTCGGATGTTTCAAAATTTTAATTTATAATAAAATTACATCGATCTCAGACATAAGTATAAAGTGTTTACCTGTAGCAGTGGGAGGTATCCTCCGATGTCAGACTGGGTAGGGCTCGTTGCACGACATAGTGCTCTATATAAACCAGCCAGTGTAGCCGAACCCCAACTTAGAGCAGCAAAAGCCTCCAAGTCTTCAAGAAATGGCACGTACATCAACTTAACTAAATTACCAGAGGTATCCGGAAGAATCACTCCACCAATGATTCGAAGAAGTTGTCCCCTCACAAACTGCTGCACAACCGCATCATCCACATCTTCGTCCAAGTGAAGGTCATGATAGAATTGATCAAAGAATGCTAAACGAAAACGACCTTTCGGAAATGCTTCGACGGGAGGTTCAACACCAAATAACCTTCCAAATATAGCCTGCCACTCTGGAATTGTATGGCGCGGATCTAACCCAGTAACAGCAAAACCATCAATCCGGAGGCCGCTCAGAATACTTACATCCTGTAGTGTAATGGTCGCCTCACCAAAAGGTAAATGAAATGTGTGAGTCTCTTGCCGCCATCTCTCTACCAGTGCAGAAATAAGGCCGACATCCAGTCGAATCTGGCCAATCCGATATATGCCAAACATGCCGACACGATCTAGGTAGTACTGCACTCGTGGGTGTGACATTCCCGGTGTCTCTTTCCAGATATGTGCGTCATGCCGACGGCATCTAAGAACCGGTAACTCCTAAAATAAAAATATTTGATACATCCGCATCAACATAAATAATTATTAATTAATTAAGAACCGTCGATCAATAATATATACCTCGCCTCGAAATATATCGTTGATCTATGTAACTTTTGCAAAGTGAGAACAGTAGGATCACGAGGCCCTGGATCTAAGACATTATGAGCCATATCTTGATAATCTGACAAAAGCAACATTTACAAGCAATCAATAAACATTAAAAACAATGGCCGAATTATAGATCAAATGTGGGACGTTCACATCCATACAATAAAGCAAAAATAATTTGTTTATATAGAGTATGGGACTTTGTGTACCTTCTAAACTAGGATTATTGAATCTAATTGAGATAATCAAGACTTTGTGTACCTCGTAAACTCTCACCAAAATATGGAATTGAGGGGGACAGACTTATAGATCGGGTGGGGAAAGGAGGCCTTCAATGGCTTGAAGGAGACGCTGCCTTTAAAAGAACGTTGATCGCTGCCTTCCAAATTGACGAAGCCCCGCTGCCTTTCAAAGAAAAACCCCCGGTGGAAGAAGACTCGCTGCCTCCGCTGCCTTTAAAAGAAACCCCCGCTGCCTCCGCTGCCTTTAAAAGAAACCCCCGCTGCCTTCCAAACAAAGCCGCGGCCTTTAAAAGAAGAACCCCCGACCGGTCTCTGGTGGGGGTTCTGTGTTGGAATCGCCACTTCAAGTGGCGATTCCAACTAATTGGAATCGCCACTTCAAGTGGCGATTCCATCTATTTGGAATCGCCACATGAAGTGGCGATTCCAATCTGGTGGAATCGCCACTTCAAGTGGCGATTCCAATTAGTTGGAATCGCCACTTCATGTGGCGATTACAAATAGATGGAATCGCCACTTGAAGTGGCGATTCCAATCTGGGATGGCATTTCGTTTTGGCTCCTGTCAGACCCCAGCTGACGGGGCCAAGATGACTCAGCATGGAAAAACGCCATTTCAAATGGCGTTTTTCCCTTTAACACCATTCCGATAAAATTTTTTGATCCCGTACCTTTTGTTTAAAACCGATGCCTTTTGGTACCGGTTTGAAAACGACTCGCCATTTATAGGGCTGGCGATCAAGTTCAGCCACGTGGCATGATGACTTTTTGAACTGTTTTTAAACTAGTATCTTTTTTTGACGCCATTTTTACCGATCCAACATTGAAACCAAATATTTTTAAAAATAAATTAAAAGTTAAAAACATCATTTGACCTTTTCCGTATCACTATCTCAGCAAATGGAAGGACCAAATTACGATATTTTTAATATTTTTTATGTTATTATCTCAGCAGATGAAAAAAATTAAATTATGATTAAAAAATATTATTAAAATAATGCTTTTATAAATATCATTTTAAATGATACTTTTAAAATGCATCATTTTATATACTTTTTTATATAAAAAATATCGGCTTTTAAAAAGTACTCGTGACTCTTTTGGTACTTTAGATGGGACTGTAGAAAAAGCACGAAAGATCTCGATATTCCCGTTCGCCCATCTTGCGTACTGTGGCATGACGTGGCCAACTCCAGTTGGGTCCCACTTCATGACCACATCTTGAGGGCGTCTCCATGCTTATGGCGATTGGCGATCAGGAGAGGAGGGCTTGATTTTTTTATTTATTTTTATGGCTGAGAAGAGAATAAGATGGGACGGGCGACGGAAATTATTACTATCTAATAGTAAAAGAAATAAATAGATCGAGATAGGAGCGTTGCCGAGGCGTAACGAAGAAGAAAGGCGGACCATGGATTCTTCTGCCGCCCAACGCCGTCTGAAAGCCATCTCCGGCCATCTCCTGCCGGCCGGCGATCTCGATCACGGTTCCCAGCTCGGCACCAACGCCACCGCTGGCGAGTTCGTCTCCGGTACTTGTCACGCTCTGATTCGCCTTTTAGAATTCCTAACCCGTTCGTGTTCGATAATATATTCCTCGCTTTTGCCATTCTTTTTAAAAGTGTCTCTGATTCGCGTTTTAGAATTTCCAACCCTCGTGTTAGATAATATATTCCTCGCTTTTGCCGTTCTTTTTAAAAGTGGCCAGGGATTTTTTGTGGTCCAGTTGGATGATATCCAGATTGCTTAGGATCGAATGTCTTCTTTGTTATTTTTATCGGAAGCTTAAAATCCTCTGAGATTTTTCAAGTTGTTATGAATTTTGTTGTGGACCTCTTTTTATCCCCTTTCCGGAAGATTATTGTTACTATAATAGGTGCGTGAAAGTGACATGATCACGAAAGAACCAATGCTTGTAGGGATATTGATTCATAGGTTCTCTTTTTATCGATCTGTTGATTTTTTTTTAAAGAAAAATTAATGTGATTCCCGTGATGATTTGTAAGTTAGGGTTTTTTTTTTTTTGAAATGTTTTATTGTTCTAATGGATGCAACTAGCGCTTTGTGACAAATAGGGGACCTCAAATTTGTCCTTATTGAAGCTATTCCATGGAAAACAGTAAGCACGAAAAAAAAGTTCCCCTCTTTTGCCCATCCGCATAATGAAAGTGGGAGCGGTTACGGCTGTCCAATTCGTTGTGACAACACAATTCATGCTATAGCAAACTGTGATCCCGGTTCTTGTAATTTATGTCATGATTCTATATCTTTGTGGGATTTTGGGTTGGGGGAAAAATGTGAGTTGGGAGTGGGGTAAGACGCTAAAATCCATACATATGGTAAAAGAAGTAAAAAAGAAAAGAAAAGAAAAAAAAGAGGGAGAGAGATGAAGGGTATGATTGAGATGACTATTAGGACAATAGGGCATCCTGAAGAAATTGAGGCCCCGTTTGGTTGAAATTTTAGAAGCTTAAAAGCATTTTTAAGTAATTTTGCATTGTTTGGTAAAATTTTTTAAAATACTTTTTAGCTCCATTAAAAATTGTTAAAAGTTCTATGTCTATGGGATTTAAAATTTTGATTCATATTATGATCTGATGTGTAAATTATTCTTTGGGAGCAATTGTGAGATGCTCACTAGATTCCTAAGGATATTGTACACATGATTGAATATTGGAATATCCCATGCTATAACAAATGATAATTTACTATTCTATGAAGTTGCTAACATAAAATGGGCTTGCATATTTTGAGAACCTAAAAATATACACAAAGATCAATATTTTAAGAAGCACATGGCTTTGTAAGATTTGCTTTTCTTAACCATTTGTTGTGATCTTTACTGGGAAATGCAATAAGATACACTTTTAGTTTTCTTACTATTGATTAGTTTGGTTTGAGCCATAACCATGTTTCCTTGACCATGTGATACATGCAATTTAAAGGAAAATGCTATGAGTGATGGTCTGAAATGGATGCCATTTTGAATATGTGGAACATTTTGAGAACAAAATATATTGAATGCCTC